>NW_022261768.1:79726-90330 GCF_009602425.1 Actinia tenebrosa | reverse complement strand
TCTTCTTCTTCTTCTTCTTCCTCTTCTTCTTCTTCTTGCAAGTGTCCTATTGCAGTTTCATATTTTATTGGGGCATCCATACAGCTCTACTCTTATAAAATCCCCTTCAACCGAATAGGCAGACGACATTCGAAGAAAACGAGCTTTGACATTTGGCTGTAACGAGTTGGTGACCACTGTGGATTCGTCAGTGTTGGCAACTAAAACCTACAGGAAATAAAACATTACTACGAACGCTTCATGGAATTAGAGTGCATTGTGATTGGATCTTTCAAAAGGAATCTATTCTAGTGGGAAGCCATTTCAGTCAGTATTAAGGCATGTCTTATACGGTGTACGTGCTGTAAGTCAGTACCGTACGTTTCTCACTCATACGATAACCATTCTTATGGGAAGCCACTTCAATGTTACGGCATGTCGTACCGTGTACGTGCTGTGAGTCAGTACCGTACGTTTCTCACTCATACGATAATCATTCTTATGACAAGCCATTTCAATAATACGGCATGTCGCGTACCGTGTACCTGCTGTAAGCCAGTACCTTACGTTTCCCACTCGTACGATAACCATTCTTATGGGAAGCCACTTCAATGTTACGGCATGTCGTACCGTGTACGTGCTGTAAGTCAGTACCATACGTTTCTCACTCCTACGATAACCATTCTTATGGGAAGCCACTTCAATGTTACGGCATGTCGTACCGTGTACGTGCTGTAAGTCAGTACCATACGTTTCTCACTCATACGATAATCATTCTTATGACAAGCCATTTCAATAATACGGCATGTCGCGTACCGTGTACGTGCTGGAAGTTAGGCTGCGTTCATAATGTATGGCAGAGGGGGGAGGGGGGAGCAGGTGAAATTGAGGGGATCGGGAAAATTTTGGTGGGAAAAAGGGGGATGGACAAATTTGTATCAGAAAAATGGGGGGATGCATAATTTTTGGAAGAAGCTACAAGCCTTGCTTAGCGGGGATCGTATTTTTTTGCATGACTTTAAGGGGGGTGTCATACATTATGAACGCAGCCTTAGTCCCGTACGTTTCTCACTCATGCGATAACCATTCTTATGGAAAGCCATTTATCTGCCACCATAATGGGACAGGCAAGCCTGCAGTCGGATTTTTTGCATCGATAGATTTAAAATTTATGAACACATTTCGAGCCACCGTTACTTACGTCAGTGCCATTGTTAGTGTATTCAACCCATGTCGTGTTATCAGTGCTGTATCCAAGTCTGTACTTTTTAACATAACCCCGTTTCGAACCCCAGTCGCATCCCTGAGTAGCAATCTTCGTGACAATCATTGTTTTACCAAGGTCAATATAGAAATAATATCCTCCATTCTCGATCAACCAGTTTCTTGATCTCAGTCGGCCAAATTTGCCGTTGAAAGAAGAGGAATCATTTTTTGAAGCTGTGATTGCAGAATCAGGAATCCTACCGTCTTCCATACCCAGCGCATCTAAAAAACAATAAGTAGATCACAAAGAATTCAAAGTGAGAGAGAGTACAGCTCAAACTCAGGGACCTCTATGGCAATAGTTTAAAAAAACTTCAAAGTTTATCGATACCCTGAAACAATCTCCAGCTGCGCTGATCTAAGTCATAGCATGGCCAAAGCACTCACAGATAAAACCCTGAAACAACCTCTGTGCAGATCTAAGTCAGGGCATGGCTAACTCACAGATCAAACCCTAAAACAACCTCTGGGCTGATCTAAGTCAGGGCATGGCTAACTCACAGATGGAACCCTGAAACAACCTCTGGGCTGATCTAAGTCAGGGCACGGCTAACTCACAGATCAAACCCTGAAACATCTTCTGGGCTGATCTAAGTCAGGGCACGGCTAACTCACAGATCGAATTGGGATATATCTTGTTAGGTTTTGTGGAAAGTAGTAAACCACCGGAGAACCCCAACAAACTCTACTCACATGGGATGTTGAGTCCAGGAATCAAACATGAGACCCTAGAGGTGAGAGGTGAGTGCACTACCTCTACACCACCCTTGGTTCACTAATGTATGTGATAGAGAGAATAAGAGAAAAATATCAAATGCCCTTGGCAGGATTTGAACCCTAATGTATGTGATGTTGAGTCCAGGAATCAAACCTGAGACCCCAGAGGTGAGAGGCGAGTGCACTACCACTACACCACCCTTGATTCACTAATGTATGTGATGTTGAGTCCAGGAATCAAACCTGAGACCCCAGAGGTGAGAGGCGAGTGCACTACCACTACACCACCCATATTTCAACCTCCATCTCCTTCCATCTCCTCCCCTCCATTACCTTCACATTCCGAACACTCATAGTTTTCTCCATCGTTTTTCAGCAAACACAGTTTCCTACCACCGCACAGCTTGTCGCTACAAAAGGCTGGTGATCGCATGCGATAATTAATGTACTGCCACACATGTGCACTTCCAAATGACGGTGTAAGACCTTCGGGATTTGAGAGATGATTGGCTTTGTTCAGCTCACATTTTTTGCTGGTTTCTTCGAAGTTGATGCTGTTGCAGTTGGGTTGTGCAGCACATTCGGACATGCATTCATCAGATGATGAGGATGACAAGGTCCTGATGGTGTGCCCGACGAGTTTGAAGTTGCTTTGGGAGTAGGAAGAACCACAGGACTGCGAAGCCACGAAAAGTAATGGGCACAGCAAAGCAAATAGGACTGTCCTGAGGTGATGCTTCAAATGACTGCGTCCCATCTGAGAATTGGCGTTGTTAGTTATTATAGATTTATTAATCAAAATGACTGTCGTTTGTTCTTTTGAACAAAAATACATGTACATGGCTAATAGTTTTTATTCTTTTACTTCCCTTCTCTTCACTTCCCTTCCCCTCCCCTCCCTTCCCTTCCCTTCCCTTCTCTTCCATTCTTTTCCCTTCCTTTCCCTTTTCTTCCCTTTTCTTCCCTTTCCTTCCCTTCCCTTCTCTTCCCTTCCCTTCCCTTGTTTTCCCTTCCCTTCCCTCCCCTCCCTTCCCTTCCCTTCTCTTCCATTCTTTTCCCTTCCTTTCCCTTTTCTTCCCTTTCCTTCCCTTCCCTTCTCTTCCCTTCCCTTCCCTTGTTTTCCCTTCCCTTCCCTTCCCTTGTTTTCCCTTCCCTTCCCTTCTCTTCTCTTCCCTTCTCTTGTTTTCCCTTCCCTTCCCTTCTCTTTCCTTCTCTTCTCTTCCCTTCCCTTGTTTTCCCTTCCCTTCCCTTCCCTTCCCTTCTCTTCTCTTCCCTTCCCTTGTTTTCCCTTCCCTTCCCTTCTCTTTCCTTCTTTTCCTTTCCCTTCCCTTCACTTCACTCCTGCCACTGCACTTTATTTTACTTCATAATCGTATTCATAATAAAACCGAAAATAACTCCTTCATTCTTAAAACGATTTTACCCCCTGAATGGATATTTTTAATTTTCTACGCTAAATTAAAGAATATATAAAAAAATAATTGCCAACTTTTAGCGAGAAGTCTAGAATCTTAACAATGAAAATTGATATTCGTAATAAAAATTACCGTTAGTAATCATCAAAGCAATCAATTTGACGCAAAGCAATATTTGTTGGCGCCTAGAATATTCATTCGACTTTTTATTCTTTACTTATTACCTTTGCTATTATCATCCTTCAAGTGCAACCCGCAGAGTTTGCCGACAAGCATCTCAACGACCGTCAATCAAAGAATAGGCTCTTTGCAGTTAACGGTCACGTGTCTGTACTGGTGAGCAAAAGTTTTTATTTTATTTTAAATTGGTGATTCTTTTTAGCTACTTGTGAAGAACTGAATGAAACGATGTGTAACCAGTGTGTTACGGAATGTGGTTTTATTACGATCTCTTAAAACAGGTTGTAGAAAGTTTGTTTGCTCACCAGTATACTTCACCCATGGGAATCAAGATGTTCATTCATTTGCTCTCAGTGAATTAATCAGCACGTGATTACTGAGATGCAAAGGGCCTATTGAGTTTAAAAAACAATATCTTGACGTAGATTTTGGACTGAATTAAAGATTCTAATCCCCTATCCCTATGAATTAAAATTTTTAACTCGGCTCAAAATATTTTGTTCAGTTTTTTATTGCAATTCTTTGATTGACGGTCGTTGAAATGCTAGTCCGCGAAGTCTCATTCTTATACTCATGAATAATTCATGAGAGGAATCCTGCCAATCAATGGGCTATTTTTGGGTCACATGATGTTACTTGAAACCTGGTAAAGTCATGTGAAAGGACTGAATTCAGTCTGTAGTAACTGGAACTGGCACAAAATTAATTCAGTCCTTAGTAGGACTGAATTAATTTTCTTCCAGTTACTCCAAGTCGAATAATAATGAGCACGAGAATTAATTTCAAAGCCTCTAATTTCGGACTGGACAGGATTTCAAGTTCACGCAATTAGTTCTAATTAGGAACTCATAGTACACTCAACAAAATTACTCGACTCTGATTGGTCGAGAGGAGTACAATTATAGCGTTAATTGTACTCCGTAGGAGTACCGAATTAAGTCGCTATGGCAACACGGCCAAAACAATGTCAAAACAATTATTTTCTATCATTTTGTACTTAAAAAGCATAAATAAAATTTTAAAGCCGTAAGAACTAATCTTTTTTAAGCATTTCAGTTGCACGATGGACTGGAAATCGGCCGCCAAATAGACAAAGATGAACGGCGTCGCTTCGCATTTGTTACTGAAATTTTGTTGAGTGAACTATAAACAAAAAATCGCACGATCTTCTCGTACAATTTGGAATTAATAGACACTCGTAATGTTTTGAAAGTTCTTTAATTGTACTCGCCTAAAGGCTCGTGCAATTATAAGAACTTTCAAAACATTACTCGTGACTATTAATTTCCAAATTGTACTCGAGATCGTGCGATTTCCTATACTAATTGCTTGGACTCTAAAAAACCCGTCCAGTCGTCATTGTCGATATTACATCAAACTCCGAGGGTCACACTTCAACGATAATGATAGTATGTTATTAGCTAAAAACATCTCAAAATTTAGAATATTTTTGTAGAAACATTCATAGCGTTTTTCTCGGGGTAAATCATTTCAATGTGAATAAAAATATGGCATTTCAGAAACTAAATCGCCATAAACACTTTTGAACTTCATTCCTTTATGGGATCATTTCAAACACTCTTTATAAATTTCTATAAAGAGTGTTTGAAATGATCCCAGATGTTTTCGCATTACGTTTGAAAAATTAATGGTTCGAACTAATGCTAATTTTGGTGTAAATTTGAGACGTTTATCTATTTGTTTTTCTGGAGTTCTAGTCGAGATGCTTCTTACTCCAAAATACATAACACTTAAACGAGAACTTGAATAAACGTAAGAGATAACTAGCTAAAAACTAGTGTGAGCTGCGTCGGTGTTTCTAATGAAACACTAATGATAAAAAGGTAAATTATACACCATGAAAAGATTTTTTCATCTTTTCACGGTGTATAATTTACCTTTTTATCATTGCTGTTGGAATAAAAGTAGATGGAATTGAAAAGAAAAAAAATTGCCCTTACCAAACAAACTAAAATTAATTAACAAAGCTGTTTCAAAACTTTTTCTCTTTCATTTGCAGCTAGTTTTAATATACACTTTCTCAATTTTTTATCGTAGAAACCTTGCTACGTAATTCAAACCACGTACCTTTGTCAAGAATTGAGCGTCAGCGTTCAAAGATACTCCTTGTATTTGTTCTCTCGATGCTGCAAAGACTCTTAGAAAACGCTTTAAATGTACAGACAAATAATTTAAAAATCTTAAGTAGCTTTTGTTTTCTTGGCAAGAAATTCGTTTTCTTGGTAAACAATCCGATTTATTCACATCACCTGCTTCAAGAATAATTTGAAATGAGTTTAGTACACCAAAACCGAATAAATAGCTTTCCTCTAATTAAATTGCTTGAAATTAAAGTTTCATTGGCTTTGAAGCTTGATAGAAATAGCGAAAACAACAACAACATTTGCTCAATGCCCCTTTTGAAACAATACGACATATATCTACATGTATTTTTAATGTATATACCTTCTAGACTCTTTGAGTAAACAATGTACACAATAATAAATAATAATAATAAATGATAATAATAAATTATAATAACAATAATTAAGAAAAACAGCTTCAATGAAAGATAGTATAGCAGTAGCCAGTGCGCTTGCCTCTAATATAACAGAGCAGAAAAACGACAAGGCTGCTACTTTCGCAATTTTTTTTCTTTATCTCTTATTCATGCTAAAAAAAGAGGTTTAGTGTTTCATTCGTGTCTCTTGTGCTTTAAACTTTTCACAAAATTCTGCTAACCTCGAGCAATTCTACTTCGAGGTATTAGCGAAAATGTTAGTTTTTGTGCTGATCAAAATATGTTCAGGGCGTTATATCTCAAATAAGCATCCCTTAAATTTCCCCAAATTTTGGTATTTTGTTAATCCGCCCCAAAAGAGCCTGTTTATGAAATATAAAGCTTATTAACGCACAAAAGTTGAAGGTAGAACCCGTTTTTCTACCCGTTTGATTCCCAGACTCCAGCGTCCACAGTAAAGTTTGTCAGGTCTTAATCGCTCCCTCGAATCGAGGGTTTTTCTCATGGTTCTCCAGTTTTCCTATCTTTCTCCAAAAACGCATGCAAAATTCTAATTCTATCTGTGGGTAAACCGTGTCTTTAGTTTTTATGTGTTATAAAATCTTTAAAAAATTGGCTTGTACTTTTTAAAGATTATGACTTCCGTTCTCTAGCGTTTTTCCCACGACTTTTCTGACGCGTGCGTGGGAAAAATCCCGCCTTTTTTCAAAGCCAAGATAGAGGGTTTGCTCTTCTCATTGGCTGAGCAAATTTTTCATGTTATTATAGGTGGTGGAACAAACAGATTAAGGAAGAAGGTTTCATTGTTAGGCTTCGAGGCATAGTGCATAGTGCTCAGTGATTCGTGACAACAGAAAAAAGACTAAACTTAATTTAGCACGTAGCCTCGTTCTGAAAGCTATGTGCGTGACAAGCGAAGCATATTTCGGACGTTGGCTTTACTATGACTTCATTTCCTGTCTTGCGCAGAGTGCTCATCAGCTCGGTCAGTGTTTGAACGCCATTTGGAGCAAATAATGAGATTCAAAGACCTTTATCATGCGATGAAAATCCAGCAATACATGGCAGCCTTGAAGAAGACATGTAAGAATATCATAACTTGTGTTTAGAAATCCTTCTAGTTAATCAAACTTTTTAGCTAAACTCTATTATTATATGACAGCCGGTTTTTGCCTCGTGCTAGACCGCCATGTTGGAGGACAGGAACCAGATTATCTGCTCTATAAAAAACATGAAATCTCTGTTATTTATAAAAGAAATGAATGGCTGCTTAGAGGTAACCATTTTCGAAGACGAAACAAAGATAATTTCTTCTGAGGAACTGAACTCTTTTCTTAAAAAAGAATATTTTATTGTTCCTGACCTCCAACATGGCGGACGACAGCTTAGTTAACAGAGGTTCAAGGTGGTTTACATCCGTACAGTTCGGCACTTAACGTGATGTGACCTTTCCAATCCAAAGCAACAATACGAACATGACGAGCTCTAATGAAAGGATTAAAATCGTTGGTGACTACATTGTAACCGTCATTATTGCCATCGAAAATCTATGAGAGAAACCAAAAAAATAGGATTAATGAAAATGAAAATAATGATGATGAAACATACAAATAACAACAACAACAACAACAATAACGACGACGACGACAATTTATTTGCCTAGAATGACAACTACTACGATGATATTTACAAAATATGATAATTTAAAAAAATATAGATATACTGGCCCTAATAAATAACTTAAAAGCTAAAAATCAGTTAGGACCAAGTATCAGGTATTAATTTAGAAAGGGTAGATGGGGCTTTTACAATTTTCTAGTGCTTCTCCGGCCTTTCCTCCGGGTTCTCCGATTTTTCCTCCGGGTTCTCCGGCCTTTCCTCCGGGTTCTCCGGTTTTTCCTCCGGGTTCTCCGGTTTTTCCTCCGGGTTCTCCGGTTTTTCCTCCGGGTTCTCCGGTTTTTCCTCCGGGTTCTCCGGTTTTTCCTCCCTCCACAAAAATCATCTTCTAAATTCCAATTCGATCTACCGGCCTTATCAATTGGGTCGCAAGGCCCGTTAGGCATTTTAATGCCTTAAAAGACGTCCACCCAGGAGTGGTAAACCGCGCATTTTTTTTTACACATATCAYGACGACGATGACGACGATGACGACGTCGACGATGATAATGATGATGGTGGTGATGACGACGATGATGATAATGGTTGTGGTAGTGATGATAATGATAATGATGATGGTGGTGATGTATGATGGTGATGATAATGATGATGGTGGTGAGGTGAGGGTTATGGTGATGATGAAGATGATGATGATGGTTATGTTGCTATTGATGATGATAATATTGATGATAATGACGATTGTGGTGGTGATGATGATAATGGTGATAATGATGATGATAAAGATGATGGTATAGATGCTAAAGACAATGTAAAACCATACATACATTTGTTTTCTTTTCTTCTCTTTTTCTTTCATTTCACTCTTATCACTTACTGTAAGGTTTCCATCTTTGGTGTAGTTTTGCCAGTGGTTACGGTCTTGGCTATAAGCGATGTAGTACTCGGTCACCCACTCATCCTTTTGGTCCTTCATCCACACATTGCCTTGTGTTTGTACTTTGGTTAGAACCATTTTGTGGCCAAGATCAACCTGCAAAAACTCTCCTACTTTGTTTTCCTCTGCCGCCCAAACGCATTTATTACACTTTGATCTCAACCGTCCATTCTTAGCTAAGTAAGTTCCTTTTCCGTACTCAGACGAAGCTGAGATAGATGAATCAGGGATTCTTTTGTCTTCCATTCCCAAAGGGCCTAAAATGACATGGAATGACATACATTAAAAGCTTCAAATACAAAACAGCATAAAGCCGTTACACACACACACACACACACACACACACACACACACACACACACACACACACACACACACACACACACACACACACACATGTATATATATATATATATATACAAATTTTCAGATATAACAAGCGCACTGATTGGTTGTCTACCGTGTTTAAATCTGAGGACAGGATACGATCGCGCAAAATCCTTCAAAAATGTTTTATCAAAACAATATAAACAGCTGCATATATCTCTGTACTGTGATATAAACACTCTGGGAGCTTTAGATCACTGGTTAAGCAAGAGATACACTCGGCTACGCTTCATGTACCTACGCTTGCTTCTCTCTTGCTCTACAGCTCCCAGCGTGTTTATAACGAACGGTAAAGAGACATGCGCGCGCGTTTTGTATCCCTTTTAATATATTTTTATATATCTATCCAGCCTACACATCTATCGTTCGTCTAACAATCATCAATGCGCTTACACACACAATTTTAAATCAGACGCCACGTACTATACATTCAAGTGCATAATCATAAACAATACACATACTTAATATTATAAAATAACTGTTATAAATCTCGTATTGGTTGAGAGCACACAGCACACATGCCCCTTGCATTTTATAAAAGGAATAAAACTTGCTTGCTGTGCTGTGTGCAGTCATAAAGCACTTGGGGATTGGCAGAACACTCGAGAAGTGTCAAGAAGCACTCCGCTACGCGTCGTGCTTCTCCTAACACTTCTCTCGTGTTCTGCCAATCCCCGGGTGCTTTATAACTGCACACAGCCAAGCGCGCGCTTTCGATTTCTTAAAGATTTCGCGTTTACCTTCATAGCACAAAGGGGCGACGCACTTGTAGCCTTCAGGAGGGAAGCCTGATTGACATGTCATGTTTTGTTCATAGCACTTGGCACCGTGGCATTGATTCTACAAATAAACAAACAAAAACGAAATCAATATTTATTAGGCGAGATGTTCATCAGCTGAATCTTAAGTTTTCAATAGCATTCTTTGTGGCTGACAGCACATGGTGGTCAGTGCTTGGTAACCATTTGGAACAGATAATGAGATGCGAAGACTTTTATCAGCTGATTGAAGCTCATTGTTGTCAAGGAAAAATAGTCATTGATCGATTGATATTTCAATTCGTCAGTCAGTCAGTCAGTCAGTCAGTCAGTCAGTCACTTAGTCAGTCAGTCAGTCAGTCAGTGAAATTAGTTACCTGGATACCAAAATATACAGTTCCTTTGCTAAAAACAAAGTCTTCAGGGCACAAATAATCATCGGAGGAGCTCAGCTCACAGTTTTCATAACTTTCTTCAAGTGTGGGATAGTAATTTATCGAGACGCAGTTGGGGTCCAAAAAACATGCTTCCATACAAACATCTTGTGATCCTACCCTGAGGTAGGCTATTTCATGGTTTGTGAGCTTCATATTTTTGACGGGAATGTTGAACGTAATTTGGCGAATTTCTGAAAGTAAATTAGAAAAAACGTATAGTTCATAGGACTCGTGCAGCAACAACAACAGAAGCAACAACAACAGCAGTTGCAACAACAGCAATGACAGCAGCAGCAGCAGCAACAACAACAGCAGCAACAATAACAACAGCGGCAACAACAGCAGCAGCAACAACAGTAACAACAACAGCAGCAACAGCAACAACAGCAGCAA
>NW_022261768.1:58837-69496 GCF_009602425.1 Actinia tenebrosa | reverse complement strand
TTCTTACTCCACCCATCCATCCATCCATCCATCCATCCATCCATCCATGCACCCATGCATGCATCCACCCACCCCAGCACCAATCAATAAGTTAGTCATTACGTACTTGAAGGGATCGTGGTAGTAGAAGTAGTACTTGTTGTTGTTGATGATGATGACGTTGTTGTTGACGCTCCTGGTGTTGTAGAAACCTGGCACGCATACGCAGCACAGCAAAACGTATCATTCGATTTGCACATGCAGCAGGACAGGTTACCTTGGCTCGTATTAAGAGCAACAGCGCCTGTTTGGTTTGCGATAACTACTGGATCAATACTGCATGTTCGGTTTGCCGTCACACCACATTGACACGTTGCGGAAATATAACATATATGAGAAGAAAAGAAATTTTTGCAAGGATCCTGATGAAAAAAAAAAAAAAAAATGAAAATAAAAAACACAGTTAAATATCTTAAGGCCAGTTTAGACGGTACGATTTTTGCCTACAACTATCGTATACAACACGCTCGCGCCATCCTATAACTCTAGTCGTAGCGTGTAAATCAAGCCTACAACTCGCCTACGACAGACGCGAGCGTGTTGTATACGATAGTTATAGGCAAAAATCGTACCGTCTAAACCGGCCTTAAGTAGATTTTCAAAGCACTGCAGGCCTAGATAACTATCGTATAAAACATGAAACATTGTCAAATGTATTATTTAATTAAATATTTACAAATGTAAAGTAGTATTATTGATCAATGGACGTTTTAGCGAATCGGCCGCCATCTTGAATTCTACTGTTTTAAGTAAGACATTATGGGATGTCGACGGGGCAACTATTGGAAAATTTATAAACAGCACAGCCAGATGTCTAGAAACATCTATTGCAAATACAATGTCATGCTTCGCAACGAAAATAGAAACGTCAGTTTGTCACTAAACCACCTAATTCATTGCTTCTCCATTTCAGATGTTATTCTCTAGAGTATTAAGTTTATCAGTACCACTATTATGAAAATCAGTTGTTGGTCTAATTAAGGAGTTAAAACACTTAAAGAAGTATTTTTCAAAGAGGATTCTAGTAGAAGTGGTATATCTCAGACTTATAAGATAAATGGAGGATTAATTTTGCAATGGAAAACCAAATAAAACCGAATTCCATCTAACAGTGTAACTGCGTCTTGGGACTCCAAAACGCAGTCTAAACATTTAAATAAAAAGAAAAAAAAAAAGAAAAAAAAAAAAAAAAAAAAGAATTCGAAGAGGATTCTGATAATAGTAGTATCAACGCTAATGAAATGAATGAACGATTCATTTTGCATTTGGGTTTATGTTTATAGATTCTAGTAGGTGGAAGTACTATTTTCGCACCGGGCGATGACAATAGGGAGCCATTTTGATTAGTAGTTCATTGTAGTCTTTTGCAAAACTGACAACTCCAGGCTTGCGCTTTTAGATAAACAATATTGATAAAGATGAAAGAACTAATAACTTAGATTACCGGAAAAAGACGTTTGAATAACAGATTGGAAAATCCCTTCTGTTGTAAGATGTTTATGTTACATGTCAATCTTGTTCTAAGATTATTTTTTCATTCAAGTCGAGGTTAAGGTACAAACACTTTTTACCAAAGGAAAATGAACTAAGAGAAGGAATCTTTGATGCTATTTTTAGAATCATTGATGCTATTTTTAACTCGTTACCATACCCGCGCGATAATCATGCTTCCCTTTAATGTCTCGTTTTAGGACACGGAAAGCGCCATATTTCGCTACGTCCACGACAAAAACATAGGTTTTTGTTTACTGCAAGACTGGAAGCCGCCTACCCTCAAGAAATCAGCCAATCAGGTTCTGATTGTACAGTAAGAAAAGATGTAACTAAGGGCTCCAAAGCAAACATGTAAAACAGTAACTAGCTTTTTAATCGTAAATCTTTACTTTTAAATATTTTTAGGCAATCGACTGATGTTTTTACCGTGGTAAAATATAGAAGCTTCCTTCCTTCCTTCCTTCCTTCAAATATATTTAGCATAATTTACACTATTTAGTACTTGGCTCTTGTGTACTCTGCTTATTGAAATTTTTAGTTGGAATCGTTGGAGACAAGTTTTAGATGAAGTTTTACTGTTTGACTTGACTCTCTTGCAAATTTCTTAACGAGAAAGTTTCACGAAATCTATGACTGCTTTCTAGAAATACCATTCTAGAAAACTTCATGAATTTTTATTCCCTCAAGATAAGAAGAAAATTCCATTGGTATTGAGTAAATTAACGAAAAAAAAGAAGACTTATTTAAGAAAAATGTGCTTTGATGTCAATGTATGGCGTTGTGACACGTGAAAAAATCCTGAAGTTATCACAGAAGCGTTCAGAAACAGATCTAATATAATCCACCGTCTTCCCATTTCAGACTGTGTCATTCCCCCTAGAGAGTATCATTTCTTTGTTTAACGGTTGAGCATGAGAAGACACATGAATATAGGTACAACACAAACAAAGAATCTCATTCTCAAGAGAATGACACGTGGTCTGAAATGGGAAAGTACAATACTTAGATTGATTGGGTTCATTAGGTCGTTTACACGTGCCGGTTATCTCGACTTGTAAAGCAAGGTTCACGGGCACATGAAGCCCCAAGGCAAGACATAGCTCGTTAATTATTCACATGCTTTGACAAATACATTAAATTGGTTTATTTATGAGTTATTACTCCATATTGCCTTAGGAAAAGATGGCAGTAATGACGACTTCCTTAAAAAAGCATTAAGAACCCCATAAAAATGAAAATATTGATAAAGGAAATCTGACGTTATGCCAGAAACCCACTAATTTTAGATCTTTCTTCAAACGGAATATAAATAAATACTGAATCAAATAAAAACATTTAGAATTAAAGGCAGAAATCGTAACTCAATTTTACGACAACTTAAGTCTATTAACTGTTATATTTAGCGAAAATTCTTTTAAATCTCGCTTTTTTCAGTCTAATTAAAATATTTTCCTTTCCTTTTCCTACTTTTTAAGGAAGTCTTCCCCGTTGTTATGGTAACCAATGTAGTTTAAATTCAATTCAATCTTTTGTTTTAGTGGAAGCGTTTCTCAATGTAAACAAAAATGGCTTTTTTTTTGAGGTCATTGATATAGCTTTCTACAGACAATCAAGTAGGGCTCGCATTAATGATATTTTTACGAAACATGATAATTTGGGGCGCTTTCTTGTCTCGACGCTAGACGAAGGAAAGTTAGAAAACAAGCCACTACATCAACTCTTCTTCCCATTTTAGGATTATTTCTTTTCATAATAAGAGATGAGAGATAAAAGACAAGATAGCTTAATTGTTTATTTTCGTCGCATGAATAATTTAGGATCCCGCTAAGTGCGCAAGGAAAAAGTTTTCGGTGGAGTTTTTTACTATTTCTTAATTATTTTCAGGAATAGGTAATATTTAGCCAACGCGAAATATAGATTTAGTCATGTACTTATCAGTATATAAGACCTACAGCAGTGCATGAGAGGGATGAAGTAATTTTACTTTGATCTATCAAGGATTCGCTTACGTTATCTACATTTACAGCATATATAGCGCGATAGAGATAGATAAGCCTTTGACTACGCAAGATTCGTAATATATAAACACAAGTTGAAAATGTTGTTTCTTTGATATCAATTTGAAATTATGGCCAATATGATTATTATTATAATATCAAAGGGATTTCTTTTTGGACTGATTCAAAAATACTGCTCTATCTTTTGTTTATTGTTTTTCAAGTCTTTCTCTAAGCTTAGGGAATAGTTATTTTTTCTTTTTGTGTGTATTTTTATACACGAGTCATTTTTGTTTTTGTGAGCTGTAGATAACTTACCGTAGAACAGTTGTGCCAGGTTTCTAGCGAAAAGCCAACTGGAAGTGATGAAAATAAAGTCACCAAAAATCCTGCAAAAAAATAAAACAAACGGTAAACCCCAATGGAAGAATACGTAAAAAAATCAATATGAAATTTCTTTTAGAATATATAGAGTTTAAGTGTTAGAAAAATAGAAAAATTCTTAGTCGAGATCTAAATAGAAAAGCTACATTGAAATTTCCTTTTTTGTTAGACACTTACCTAACATTAGAAGCAGGTGTTTATATTTCATGTTGGTGTAGCTGATTTTCGGTGATTTCAAGAAGCTTCTTGGCGGTATAAACCCAAAATATAAAAACCCTTGATGTAGGGCTTCAAATGAATTATCTAACGGTTCTGACGAGAAGCATTTTGGCTCAGTTGTGGCGAAAATAGAGCAGCAAACCCTTTGTGAGCGAGGGTTCTCACACGTTTTGTTTGCACGATGTAAGAACGATTTGGTTTTGATCTAAAATATTACAATAATCGTGATGGACAGCTTTAGGTGGGATTGGGAGTGCAGCGAAATCTTACTCGCTTAGTTATTCGCTAATAAACTTTTTTTATACTAGACAGCAGCTGCAATGTCGCTATGGGAACCGAGTGTTGTGACGTTAGCAAGTCCCCAAAAAAGCCAAAAAAGAAGTTGAAACGTTGAACTGGCCAACAAAAACAACAAGAAAAGCAAATACCTTTTAACTGGATCTTGATAAAAAAGACAAATTCCAAAATTCGTGCGTGTTTCTTTACCTTTTTCGTTTTTTGGTTCTTCCGGCCGAGCTCTATTTTTTTGAGCATGTGATATCAATTCAATTAAATATCGAAAACCGAAATATTGTAATATTATGAATAAGAAATAAACTTATCTGAGTGAAAATAATCCAAAATACATAATATAAATGAAAATAATCCAAAATACATACACTACGAAAAAGTCGTATTATAATTAAAAATAAAAAGGAAAGAAAAAAAAGTAAAAAATTAATAGTAATGTGGTTATATAAAATAAAAATTCACATAGTCTTCGTTAATTTTTCATATCATTCTCATATTCTATTAATTTTAATCGCATCCGCAATTAGCAATTAGTACCTTTGCAAAAATAAGTTTTTTTTACATTGTTATATTTCTATTTTTTGGGAAACCTTAACTTCGCAATTCCTTCAACAGCTTAAAGGAACTTCGCACAAAATCTTTCTATAATTGGCTCACTAGGTATATTGTGAACTGTACACGTTCCGTTCCTATGGGAACGTAACTTCGAACTTTCTCTGCACAGTCGAAACAGTCGTTTTTAATTTTCAAGATTTTAAGTTTCAAGATTACAGCGATATGAATAGAAAAATAGAAGTTTTTTCAAGAGTATTTATTATGATTTACAGTCAAAGCAAAGGTTTACTGTAAGAAGAAAACCAAACCGAATGACAAAACTAATAAATTATTGATTACAGTTAACTTGTTGTCGGAAATATTAAAAAAGAAAATTTAAAATAGCTAGTTTAGTCTGACTTTTCAAATTTTCACATTTGCTCAACCATAATTTATCCCCATAAATACAAATTTCGCATTCAAGCAGAACCAATCTATAAAGCTAAATTTCCTTGAATTGAGTTTTTGCGGATTTTGCTCTCTCTATATTATCTAATGATTGAAAATATTATTCGAATGCTTTGTCAAATATTAATTCTTTATGGTATAGACAAAACCTTATGTAAACTCGCACTGTCAGTGAAGGGGGTTTAAAAACCTCCCATTGATTTGAATAAAGAAAGAGATCGAACCTAAAGCAAGGTTCTTCGAATAGATTTGAATGACACAAGTCTAATTTCAAGGCTAGTGTTTGGAACTTAATGATATCGTAGAGGTAAGGATATATCCTGCTGGTTCAGTGTTTTTATTACTTTCTGAATGTCAAGTAATTGTTCAGGAAGTAAAGTACAAATGAAAAGTAATCATCATCATCGTCACCACCATCACCATTTTCATCATCATCACCATCTACATTATCACTATATCATCATCATCATCATCTTGACCACCATCATCACCATCTTTATCATCATCATTTACATTATCACTGTCATCATCATCATCTTCACCACCATCATCATCACCACCATCATCATCACCATCTTTATCATCATCATCATCATCACCATCTACATTATCACTATATCATCATCATCATCATCTTCACCACCATCATCATTAGTAGGCCCGAAGGATTGTTTACCAAGCTACAGATAAAGTATGAAGCTTAAAAACACAACTAAAACATCAACAAGTCTAAACCCATTAATTAAACACATTTAAACAGAACAAACCTTAGGTACAGTACGGACATTTTATTTTTTTGTTGGTAATAAATTTTCTTTCGTTTTCAACAAAACTGGCTTAATTTAATAATAATAATAATTTCTTCAGAATTTTGTAATAAAAATGAGCTTAGACACCACGAATGAAAATATTTAAAGTACACAAAGTAAACGCATTTTGTCGCCTTCATTATTTCGCAATTTGTCAGGCAATCATAAATACGACTGCTGGTTTTGAGAGATATTTTCGAGTCCGTACAAGTCTCACGTTCTGTAAACAAAACCCCACGCACAGTTACAGACGTTAAGTAAACTTTCTCACAATGAACTACATTTATGCGGATATCGTTTAGATTTGTTGCTACATAACGAGAAAAACTTTCTCATAACGAACTACATTTATGCGGATATCGTTTAGATTTGGTTCGACATAACGAGAAAAACTTTCTCATAACGAACTACATTTATGCGGATATCGTTTAGATTTGGTTCGACATAACGAGAAAACTCCTCATGAACATTTACATAAATATATATGAACTAAAACCCACCTCTCGCTCCATTACAGACGTTTGAAAAACTTTCTCACAAAGAACTCACAAAATTACGGAAAGAGAAAGGAAAAGTACTTTATAACTTGTCCTTTCTATTTTATTTGACAAAATAAAAAATAAATACATGTTGCGCCATCCCAGCCTTCATTTGGCATATTTGAAGTAAATCGCTGAGCAGAAACAATGCAGACTCTGTAAAGAATCACGATGCTGCAATCCAGGGGGGAAATCCCATGGATTGCGCAGAGCCTTTCTTCTTGCTATTTTACAACATCTACATACGCTCAATCACTTTAAATTGAGACACTATTTCTAATACTTGAAGCTATAAAACTTACTGAGCTTCCTGTGGTAGGGAGAGACTAGAACTGACTGTCTGCAGTGTGTGTATGATGCATCTGTACATGTAAGCGAGGCTGTGACTGTACAATAACCGCTGACCACCTATGCTTTAGTGTAGCGGGCTCAATGTGTAGTCGTCACCTGTGGGTGATCAATTTGTAATGGTGATATCTGAACTTGAAGTTGAGGCTGTGACTGACCAGGGGTAGTCTGCTGGTCTGGTTGCTCGTCCTGTTCCAGACTTGCTATTTCGTCTTTCAGGTGGTTTATTTGGTTACGGCTGGCTTTTAATCTTTCATTCAGTTGAGTGATTTCTTTTCCTATCTTGGATCTTGCTGTGGCGATAGAATTGATTGTTCTTTGTTCTATTTCTATCCCTGAAAGTAGCAGAAGCAAACACAGTGAAAATATTGACCACCACTCTAAGGGTGGGGGAAATTGACCACTCCAAAAAAAAAAAAAAAAAAAACGAAAAAAGTGATGACCACTTTTTGACTCAAATGTCATAGAAATGGAAATAGTTAGGAGATGAATTTGTCACTCTTTGATACTTCAAAAGATCTCAATTTTTATCACTCATGATTGTAAGCTGCAAGGCTGCTAATAGTGCCTTAATATGCAGCCCGTAGTTTCCTCCAATAGTCATAAATGTAAAGCGCATTGAGACGTTGTATAAATGCGATATATAAGAACCTCTCATTATTATTATGATTATTATTATCATTGTAATTATACAGCTTCCCATTAATCCCATATAGGTAACTGTCCAATTGTTTTCTTAATTGGACAGGTCTTGTTGATATGGGATTAATTAGGCAGCTATATAATTAATAGGTAATGGGATTTCATGCTCCCCAATCAAGAAATAATCAGACTCGAAAAATTCCTCTGACTTCCAAATTGGACTCGGCTTACGGCCTCATCCAATTTTGTCAGTCCTCGGAATTTTCCTCGTCCAATTATTTCTTAATTGGACAGCATGGAGTCCTATTACATATACTTATTATTGAAATTATTTTTATTATTTTTTTATTCAGATTTATTTTTCAATCATCATTACTATTATTATTAAAAATTTTTTTTACAATGACATAGTGAGAGTTGTCCAGATTCGTAGGAGCATGTGTGCACGTTCTATGTCCACCAATTCCATAGGCACCCCATCAATATGAATAATGAAAAGGGGAAATTTTGTACATTTTGCAAATGACTTTTCTGTTATCCTAGTAAATAGAATTTTCTAAAAAAAGTACTTTTCTTTTCTTCTTGATTGACTTACAGTCTGATTCATGCTTTACTGGTGGTAACTGCTTTGTACTCAATAAACACTGGTGCATCATCTGYGTGGGATCTTGAAAGATCTGAACAAATAAGTATGTACTCTCAATTTATACTAATATTAATGAATTTAGCCATGTTTTGAAGGATGTGAGAGATGCCAAAAAGTATCAAATTTACAAACAACAGCACCAGCATCATTATATAATCATCATAGGTTATCATCAATACTTTCATCATCATCATCATCACCTTCATTATCATCATCACCTTCATTATCATCATCATATTCATGAATATCATGATCATTACATCTCTGACATCACCATAACAACCATTGTCGCCACCACTATTACCAGCACCAACATCATATTCATCATAGATCACCATCATGATCATGATCATCATCAACTTCATTATCATCATCATCTTCATTATCATCATCATCATCATCACCTTCATTATCATTATCATCATCANATCATTACATCTCTGACATCACCATAACAACCATTGTCGCCACCACTATTACCAGCACCAACATCATATTCATCATAGATCACCATCATGATCATATATCAATAATCTTATCTTTCATATTGCTTTTTCATCATCATCATCATCATCATCACCTTCATTATCATTATCATCATCACCTTCATTATCATCATCATATTCATGAATATCATGATTATATCTCCAACATCATCATCACAAGCATCATCATCATCATCATCACCATTATTAGCAGCACCAACGACATCTTTATTACTATTATTAGAATTACGTTTTTTATCAACAACACAGGGTATTATTAGAATGTTATTCATCAACATAATCTTTTTTGTTAACATCAAAAAATTGCCATAATTATCATTCTCAACAAGAATGCAAAAACACCAAAAAGCATTTAATTTCTTTTTTCTGTTTAGACTGGACTTACAACTTCATCGTAAAATTCAGCAACCAGTTGCTTTTTTCCAGAGGCAAGTGCTGACTCAGTTTGAAAAAGTTTTAATAAATGATAAAGTGTGACCTGAAAGAGAAAAAAAAACAATTCACCATTTTCCATACATCGGTTCACTGGTCAAACACAAAGAATTCAGTCAAGGTTGCAAGGTTCAAATTTGAATAATCCTTTGAAAGTACCTTGGCACCTTCTTTGAGCACTTTGTGTTTGACCAGTGAATTGATGTATGGGAAATGGTGAATTCATATTTTCATGGAAGAAAGCTCCATTACTAATAAATACTTGTATGGAGAGAAGGACAAAAAGCACATTTGGTATCTTGAACCAGGGGAAAAGATGGGGGGAGGGGGTGGGGGTGTAAGGGCCCATTTTAAACTTGAGATAAATAGATTTGAAAAAGACTGAGATTTGTCACTGAGGATCAAACTGTAGGCTTGTAACTTTACAAGCATTACACTAAGCACAGGATCACCAATTCTTAAACACCATGGTACGTAAGTAATTAGCTTTTGAAACAATAGTATTATTCTTTACTATCAATAGATGTTACTTCTGGTAATAACTGTGTTTTGACTGAGAGCAATTAACATTTGGAAGTTTGGGGGATCTTCAAGGTTGTATGTATATCTTGGTTTCTGGTTTCAGGCCATAGAAATAGTCAAATAGAATACTTTGAGGACTTACATTGGCATGTTTAGACTTAACAGTCACTAGTTGCATATTAATTGCCACCCAGTCTGAGTCAACTTCAAAAAGTAACATGATTGATAGGTAACCAATAATTAAATTTGAATTAATTTCCCAGAAATGTGCAACATTTAGGAGTCATCATGACTCCATTATCAAGGGAACGAAAAATTTAATTAGTTGTTAATTACTTCATAATGACGTCATGGTGACTCTGAAGAAATCATCAATGTTTTTCTGATTAAATTTAATTGTTATATCCTCAATTGCTTCCAAAAACTTATTTACTTTGCAAGAGATTATATCAGCAACTAACAGAACACTTACTGGCCTTTCTTGTGGATCCATGAAGAAAATCTTGATTGTTATTTCAAATTCTCCCCATCCTGATTCATTCACTTCGTAAGGCGGCTTTGTAATCACTGAGATGATCATAATTATTACAACAGTTATTTATTAACCAGTTAATGACAGAGAAAAATAACTGGTGCTCCGTGGCCGGTCATGGTGACTGGCCATATGTGGACTGATCAACCGGTCAATGTGACCAGTCAATGTGACCAGTCCATGTGACCAGTCCACGTGACCAGTCAATGTGTCCAGTCAATGTAACCAGTCCATGTGACCAGTCCATGTGACCAGTC
>NW_022261768.1:46309-56923 GCF_009602425.1 Actinia tenebrosa | reverse complement strand
ATGGGACCAGTCAATGTGTCCAGTCAATGTGATCAGTCAATGGGACCAGTCAATGNCAGTCAATGTGATCAGTCAATGGGACCAGTCAATGGGACCAGTCAATGTGATCAGTCAATGTGATCAGTCAATGGGACCAGTCAATGGGACCAGTCAATGTGTCCAGTCAATGTAACTAGCCAATGGGACCAGTCAATAGGACCAGTCAATATGACCAGTCAATGTGATCAGGCAATGTGACCAGTCTACCATGCAGTCAAGTGGTCTGGTCTAAAAGCTGCTTGGTTGGATAGGTGCCAATCATAAATTATTGCAGCTTTTGATTTTCTGCAAACTCGGTACATAAAATTGGCACACTGAAACTTGATTTTTCGGTGCTGTCAAAACATAATCAGTCAGTAACTTTTATATTCTTGACTGGCAGCAGTTAAAAAACGATTTCACAACAACATCTGAGTTCGCAGACTATTGAAAACTGCAGTAATTGTAACTGAGAATTATCTCATGCCCCCTTACCTCGTAACGGATTGGCATAACTTTCGTGTAGTTTAAAGTGTACTTTCTTGACATAACTGGACATGTCCTGGTATATAAAACATGCTTGTAGTTAACAGAAAGCTCTAAAGCATTTCTCCATTTCATTAGCTTTAATAGATGCTTGAAATGAAAGTTAAAAAAAAGTTTTTAAGATTCTTTATAATTGTAGAGAAAAAGCACAGGCTACTTCCTAAACGTCTGTACTGGTTTACTGGTTCTTGTCACATTGAAACTACCACTACAGAAGAAGTAATGTAAGGGGAAGTTCCTGCCCATAAACAGTCTATAATTTCGCCATTTCTAGCGTTAGAAAAGTCTTCTAACACTACCGTACCTCAGTTTTATATGGTTTAATGTAGACAGTCCAGCCATGAGTGTGACCATCAGTCTCTCTCTTCTTGCCAAAATAGTGCGAAACGTTACCATATATGATAGGTTTTACGATAGATACTCCCTGAATGATAGTTGAAGGTACGAATTTAGTAAAAATATTCAGTAAAATCGGTCAAAAAGAGTGTATTTTTGAGGAACAAACCTTGACACGCGAGTTGTCTCCAAACCCCGCCATCTTGTTTTATATACATCCGCTGACCCATTCTTTACAAGTATTTTAAAATTGGGATCCCTGTGTTTTTAGGGGCATTTGGTATAAAAGAAAGGAATGAGGCTTTGCTTGCAAAATTTGAGAAAAGCCAGATCAACCGGCAGGATAAATAGGAGGTTTTCATAAAAAATACAAAGATTATTTTATTACTTTTAAGGCTTTCTCATGCAAATACACACGACAAAAAAAGCTTTCACGCATAGAAACTATAAAGGTGCAGGCAATGTTGCATGAAAAAGGCTGTTTTGGGGGTGCAATGTTGCATGCAACGTGGTAGAAGCAGAAAATACTGCCTTTATTATGATTATTATRATTTCTACAAGTGAAAACCCAAAAATTTAACATGTTAAGAATATTTTTWAAATTTAAAATCAAGAAACTGGGCTTCCTGTGGTTCAGTAGATATTTTAGTAACATCAAACCCTAGTTCTTGAGGGTCCTGAAATGATCTAGTTTTACACATTAAAGCTCTGACTGCAATGCTTGGCATAAGTACTAAAATCTTGTTTCCAAGTGGCATTTCTATCTGTCTTATCCATAAGTTATTTAAATTTGAGGAAAATGAATATTTTTGTTAGCTTGTTTTTTTTAATTCTGACAAAGTTGGTTGTTTTTTTTTTATGCGAGCTGTTAAATGTTACCTCTGGATTATTAATCTTTCCCTAGGGAGATTTTATCAAATTATTTACAAATATTAATAGACAACAAATAGCAATATTCTCTCTACTCAGGGTTCAAAATAATGGCTGGGTATCGGACAATGTGCCATGTACTAATTTACAATGTGCCATGTATCAGGCTCTCTTAGGGAGAGGTAGAATGCAGGCAAGGGGAGAGGGGGAGTAAGAAAGGGAAAAAGGAGAGGCCCTCCTTTTCCCCTAACTCCGCCTCAGTCCCACTTCCCTTCCCTGGAGTGCATTATCTTCAGGGCTTAAAATAATATCTCGTCAGTCATCTGTCGTGATGTCCAGCCAACTTAGTTTTAGCTTGGCTATACTATGGTCAACGTTACTCTTGAAAATGATCGGCAAGGCAAAGATTTGACAGGACAATTTCTAATTCTGTTTAGACATTGTCCAATGACCTGCCGCTATCTTGAGCCCTGATTGTATTCTTGGAGTCAAACACACTCATAAATGAGGGTAATGAAAAGCAACCTTTCCTCCTCTACAACCACTACTAAGTATTGGATGTGTGGGTGAAAACCTGCTAGTGAGCACTGGATGTTTATGGCTTATTAGCGTCTTGAAGTCAATTAACCGTGAAGTCTTTTTCTTTAGACAGTTAGGAAGTTCTTCACAGTTTTGACTAAATGTCAAAAGGCGAGATGTGTTGCCAAAAGGTGACCCAATGACACGGCCGTCATTGCTAAAGCAAGGCTCTTTTATGTAACCTCTTGCGACATTTGGCTCCTCTATGCAATAAATGAGCCTCTGAGGTCTTGATATATCACATTCTGCACCATCTGTCTCATCTAATGGAGAGTAAAGAAAATAAAACAGAAATGCGTGTACAAGAGAAGAACAGAACCTTCACACTACGATAACTTGTAGCGAAGACAAATTGCATGATTCTGCAAGTGTGATTGCAGGGGCAGATCCAACCCAAAAGGGGGAGGGGGGCTTGACTGAATTTTGCAAATGACACTACAGAACTTGGAAAAAATATTTAAAAATAAGCTTTTTATTGCACTTCAAGAAACATAACCAGCATTCTGAAAGAAGGGGTTGGGGGGTGGGGTGTGGGCTATACAGCTGCCCTTTGCCCCTCCCTGGATCCACTCCTGGATTGGGAAGTGCTTTAATAAGCATACAGTATTACAAACCAGTTGATTGCTTGCCTTTTGTCTGGATATCATAAAGTGCCGTCCATTCCTGGTGCCAGTCCCCTCCAGTGTACCGTATAACAATACACCAGCCGTGTGGATGAACTTCCAGAGATGAAATACACCAGGGTTTTGTGTCTTCCGGAAACTCCTCAATTACTTCAAATTTATTCTTTGCTGACCATGGTACATCCGTACATGGTAGGTAATGTGCTTTCTGATGGTACGTGCCGGAGAAGTTCCAAAACGGGATCCCATGATCGCCAGATCTTGCCTCAAGTTGTTCAAGGTCTAGGTTATGAATGACAACCAAATGCCCTGCAATGGACGATATTATCATTTTGGTTCCACAAGGCGTTAGTTTCATTCTCGTCAACCGAGCAACTTTTAAGACACTTCTTCCTTCGATAAATCCTGATGGAGAAGGCCGGTTGAGATCCCAGACACGGATGGTATCGTCAAAGGCAGACGTCACCAGTTGTTTTGTGCTTCTACAATATTCGATACTCTTCACCCAGCTTGTGTGCCCAACAAAACTAGACACTTTACTCTTCAAATTCCTTGCATCCCACAGTGCAATGGTCTTATCATCAGAACACGTCAAAAATGACCTCGAGTCTAAGAACCGTATGCAATTTATGCCATCATTATGGGCTCCACTCCTTGTAAGAATAAGCTTTTGATTAAGCGGATCAAACACAAGAAAAGCCGACCTCTCACAGGCAGCAAGAAGTAGCTTTCCATCAGGGGAAAACTCGGTATTGAAAATAGCACCATGATCTTCACAACCATCACGATTCTTCCCCCAGATGGACTTCAAACTCATGTATTTATAATAATTAGCTACAACAGAATCGTTTCGATACTGAACGCCATTTTCACGTTCTCTTAAATATTTATACGAGCTCCAGGAAGTTGTAGTTTCATGGTTGGTAGCTTCGGTTGTTGTGTACTTGAATTCTCCCATCTCTCTCTTCAAAAAATTGCTGTAAGCGTTCTTTAAGGTTATTGTCAAAGCTAGTCTATCCCTTTACCAGAAAAACTGGCAACCATTCCTGTAAAGGCTTGAAATTCTTAATAAGTTGTTATCATTTTAAGGCTGCAAAATAAAAATGGCTTGACCTCGTGAAGAACATGAATATCGCCATGTTTTTATTACCCTCAAATCAGTCTGCCCCAGCCAATTCCTGCCACAGGACCCCCACTACACATAGAAAATAAATAAAAAAATATAAAAAATTAAACATTTACCTCTAAATAATATATAACAACAAACATGTTTACTGATCATAAATTTAAAATATTTAAAAGAAAAAAAAATGATTTGGATATATTTTGTGATGATTTTGATATTTAGTTGTGGTGGGCTTCCTGTGCTTATACCGGCTGATTCATCATTAGGAGAAAATGGCTGTCTCTTCAATACTAGAGATCTTTGAAGGTCCAAATGGCGGTGTTCTTGCTGTCGCTACTGGTTTATTCCTAGTCCTTATCACTACACGTAAGCTTATATTTTTATCTGTTTTTATTGTATTCAAATTTTTGAAATTTTCAGCCCTCAAAAATATTCTTTTTACGAATATTCACGTGCAACTTGCTTTTTCGCTTCCACTACAATGCAAATGTATTAATTCTTTTCTTTTCGGTCATAACGATTTTATTTTAAGTCACTAGCTAAAGTAAATGACTTTTAATTTAATTAATGAAGGCCATTTCTAYATTCTGTGGCGTTTAGATTCGAATATTGTAATGAATTGTTGAGAGTAACTTTAGTGTCTGTCTGTCTTGTTTCTACGTAGTGTCTTTGAARGAAAGCCCACTGCCCATGTCATAATACCTTTACAAAGCATATACTATCGGGATCACATGCTTGTACAAGGCCCATATTGCACTCCTTAAAGGGAAGAGGGGGGGCTATAGAACTCCTTAAAAAAGAGGGGACCCTATAGATTTGAAAATAGTGTAAACGTTAATTCAACAAGTATCATCTTCATTATCTCTTAGTCCTGTTGGTGTTCTTGAGGAAAGGTGGAAGGAGGGGGAATGCCGTTCTTCTTGTCGGCCTGACAGATTCTGGTAAAACACTATTATTTAGCAGGGTAAGTAGAAACAATAAGAATATTATAACAGAATTGTCACTTGAAATTGATGCTGTTATCCAATAAATAGTTTATCCACTGGATAAGATTTATCTGCCAGATAGGGCTATTCACCCTTTGTACATCTGAGCCCAGGTTATATAGTTTTCTTCCCTTCACAAAACCCAACATGCTTTATAACTCTTTCTTTGCATAGTTACAGTACAGGCCAAAAGTTTTTCAGGGTCAACTGTGTGTATCGCGCACAGACCCCACGCACAGGATCTGCTCCTACGCATGGCATCCTACCATACGCGTGTATCCCGTCCATACGAGCTGAAAAAGTAGCTCTGATCAGCCCCAATATTGTTTTAGGTTTTGTTTCGAATTGAGAATGAGCTATCTTTTTTCCTTTTCTTCAGCTAACAACTGAGAAATATGTGATGACCCACACATCAATGAAAGAAAACAAAGGCTCTTACACCTTAAAAGGAAAAAATGTAAGTAATTAATTAACACTACAATATAAACATTTATGGGGGGGNAGGGGGATGGGGGGCCATGTACAGTTTTATTGCCATATCCACTAAGAATCCCACATGAATTAGTGACAGTTGTAGAAATAAATACTCTTCAATTTGGTTTTATAGACTCTAATCAGTGATTTTAAGATTCAAACTCCAAAGAATTACAATGTTGCACTGGACTCACAAGCAACCTCTCTCACTCTCTCTCATCCCATAATATTTTTTTTAACATCCTGGACACAGGAAGCCCAAAGTTCAAAGTCCTTCAGTCAAAAATCTTTTAACAATAACATTTTGGTGCCAAAAGCAAACTTTTGGTGGGGCATGTTCTCCCTTCCCTACCCTTGCTAGTGCCATACTGTTTTCATTGCTATGCATTGAAATGAGACAAACTCTCACGACAGATCAACACAGGAGTGGGAAATACAACATTCATCCAATCTATAGCCACAGGGAACCCAATTTAGTGTTAACAGTTAGTTGTAAAGTATCCCAAAATTTTGTTTTCATTTTCAAAAACTTTTTTCTTTGGATTTTAGCAAGGAAAGACTCTGGATGTTATTGATATTCCTGGTCATAGTAGAATAAGATTCCAATTTCTGGACAAGCAAGAAGGACAGGCAAGGTAAAAGTGGGCTAATGTTCTGGTGTTCTATAGAGAATGGCAATGCCGAGTACCCCAGCACCCACACTTGAAACACTGCCCACATCTTTGAAAATTTTGAAAGTTAATTTACAAACTCACGTTATCATTTTGGCATCTGCTTTCTCAATGCTTGTCGATGGTCATGGTCTCTATTTTCTTATTCTAAAAGATATTTATGTTAATCACACGTAATAAGTAACCTTATTTGTTACTATCTCTCATAACTGACTTATTAAACCCCGCGCATGATCTAGCTACTTAGTTCGATTAGCCCCGCTATTTCTAAGTAGCTTGTACTCTTCTTATACAATTATACATTATATATATATATACTATTGTCTCTTATAGTTGAGAGTGCTAAATAAACATAGGTTGTTGTTGTTGTTGTATAAAATACAATATGGTATTTGTTTTATTGATTTGATAAACATTCTTTTTTGTCTTCAGAGCCATAATATTTGTCATTGACAGCGTCAACTTCCCAAGAGAATTGAAGGATGTGGCTGAGTAAGTAAAATATGTGTTCCATCCTTACAGCATAAGTTTTTTTAATAAAATGACTGTTATGGAAGAAAGTTGGAAATTCCAGATTGGTGGGGGGACGTTTTTCCAAATTTCCTCTGTGGTGGGGTATGGAAATTTTCTGGAACCATACATTGGAATTTAGTGTTTTAGGTTTTGTGGAAAGAAAGAAAAAAAAAACAGGATAACCTTGAGAAAAATCCTCAAATTGAGGGAGGTACTTTACCTAACAAACTCTACTCACATGTGAAGGCGAGTCCAGGATCCAAACCCCAGACCCTAGATATGAGCTAGACAAAAGTACACTCTTCATATGCAACTCTTGATTCCTGAAGTCAGAGGAGCTTCCCCTTCCTCTCTGTAGTCCTTGAAAATACAGTAGTTTCTCTTTTAGACTATTGTCCATTAAAAAATTGTATGGAATTTTCTTTCTATAGACAAATGTATGACATACTTTGCAATAAGCACTTGTCGAAGGCTGCAGTTCCAATATTAGTAGCTTGCAATAAACAAGGTAAGGCTAGCTGATCAGCTCAGTTGGTTAGTCATATAATGTAGTGCCACACATCAGGTGGCGCCATGGTAACAGAGAGGTCTTCCAGTTTCATCACAGTATCCCTGGATATGATGTCTATGGTGTACATGTAGCTCAGTTGGTTAGTGTGCAGCCTTCAGAGCTTGAGGTCCATAGTTCGATCCTCAGGAACTCCACGTCTGTTTCGACTTCTCTCTGTTCTGTGTAGCTTTAATTAGCTTTAAATGCCCGTAAAAAGGAGCACTGATAGTAAGAGGGATAGAGGTCACACCTTAGAGCACGTTAAACATGAGCCCCTGGCTATCGAAGTAAAACAAATTACTTTTACCTTTTTAATCTCCTACCTTCAGAGGCCTTCCACAGGAGAAGGCTAGATATTAGCTCTCCTTTTGTGCTGTATGAATGATCGGCAAACTGGGTCCTACATTGCACCAGGGAGACAATAACAGGGGTAGAAGCTGTAGGTACATCTAATGCAGTGTACTGTTTGGGAACTGTGTCTCATTGAGATAGTCAACACATACCAAAAACATTGGTATTTTAATAGACAGTTTTCTCAAGGTTGTGTGTGCAACCAACTCAACGGGCCACAAAACAGAAAAATGCAAATCCAGTAAAATTGAGAAGACAGTTTAATATTTAAAAAATATTCTTATTAAAAAAAAAATCATTGCAATGCATGATAATACTGGTGTTCTGGTATCATGGCCCGTCAAGTTCCTTAAATTTGGATGCGTACGCAACCTTGAGAAAATGGTCTATTGAGTCACTGATTTCATGCTCTTGCTTTGCAGACATGACAACTGCGAAGTCTTCAAGGGTCATCAAGCTTCAGTTAGAGAAGGAAATGTGAGTACAAGGAAATGTCTCTTGCTGTACTTTGCAGTGGTTTGTTGGTCTGGTTATAGAGTGCAAACAATATAACCGTGAAACTTTAGTAATACTAAATAGCACAATTTCATGCAAATTCCATTGTTTTCTATTGTTTAATTAGCACTATTTTGTACTATTTAGTAATTAGTGTTTCACGGATTAATTGTTTGCACTCTAGTACAAAGTCATATTTTATTCAGGGTAGTTAAAATTATTTGATATTTCCTACATCAATCATATTACAACACTGAGACCTTTAAGCTTGAAGGGTTTTTGTAGACCTCTTTACCTTGGGTGTCATGTTTTCTCATTTCAGACCACATTTCATTCTCTTGGGAATGAGATTCTTTGTTCAAAGTTGTATCCATATTCATGTGTCTTCTCATGTGCAACTGTTAAACAAAAAAATGATACTTTAGGGAATGACGTGTGGTATGAAATGGGAAAACGTTATGCCCACGATTGAAAGGTCTGTTTTCTTTCCCCATGAGGATAGCAAATGTGTGCTTACAAGCTTTTACAAGTTTTCCTTTTTTTCTAATTTTTTCTAATTTTTCCAAAAATTCTTACTTCAGAAATACTCTTCGTGTGACTCGCTCGGCTGCCCTTCAAGGAACAGATGGCTCCTCCAAAGATTCATTTATCGGCAGGAAGGGAAAAGATTTCGAATTTGCACATGTAGAGCCAGTGAAAGTAGAGTTTGTAGAATGCAGTTGTAAAGGTGATACTGAAGGCAAAGACCCCGATATCAATGCTGTATATGACTGGATTAACAAAGTGGCTTAGGGGACTGGTAGATAAAGACTATGGAAGAAACAAAGGAGGAAGATTTGCTGACCGACTACATGTATGTGACTACCCGACCGACCGATTGACTGGCTGACTGACTAACTGACTACCAGATATAGACACACAGACAGATATAGACACACAGATAAGGATAGATGGACAAAAAAGAAAGAGAAATAAGGAAGAAAGAAATGAGAGAAAAGGTAACATAAGATAAGAAAACAAACGATGAGTGGAAGATATTCTACCAAGAAATAGAAAGAAAAAGAATGAAATAAAGACTGAATAAAAAGGAAAGGAGAATCAAAAAGTAAACAGACAGACAGAGTGAGAAGCATATGACAGCCTGACTTATTATTATAAAGGTGTACGATGTTTACCATGTAAAGTCAATCTACACAGCCTTGTGTTCAGTAAAATAACAAAAGATAGACTATAAATATTCAAAACTACTTGAAGGAATATAACTATTATTTTTCGCTAGCCAGATCGGGATTTAAACGCAAAAGTACTTTATTTTTCCCCGCGTATCTTACTTCGCATTAATATTTTTTCTCGTTGGATCGTGCATCATAAAAAACAATAAATGAGATAATATTTCATGTTACATTCCACTGACTGATTCATTAGATGCCTACTTTTACAATTCTATGATGGTTCTTAGGCCCCGTCCACACGTATCCGGAAATTTTTGTATCCGCAAATTTTTTTTGCGGATACGAAAATGTTTGCGTCCACACGAAGCGTATTCGAATCGTTTTCACCGTCCACACGTATCCGTTTTCGTAGAATTTGCGGATACGGTCACAAAATTTTGCGGACACGTGCTGGACGCAAACCCTATCCGTAAAAAAAAATTGCGGATACAAAAATTTCCGGATACGTGTGGACGGGGCCTTATATTGCGCATGGATTGCGGTAAAATTGCTGCTTGCAATTTTGCTCTGCTTATTTCTTAAAGAGCATATTGTATGATGAGATCTCGTGTAGGAATAACGGTTATATATATCAGCAATAAATGATCAAGCGCATGCATTGCGTGTGGTTATTTTAAATTTAGTTTTAGTTGAATAAAAAAAATTGCCTGCTCGACCATGTAGGACAGTGAATGCTCAGTGTCTGGCGCTAGGCGCTCAAAGCTAAAGCGTTGACCCCCGATCGAATTAGTGTCTAGAAGGTAATTTTTGCTAAGGGAAGAAAAACAAGAGAAATCTGAGAAAAACCTTCAAAGCACAAGCGAGAGAATCCGGATCCCAAATTTAAAGAGAACCAATTCTTATGTAAAAGATATTGACTATTTTAGTGTGTGCTGGGGTTTAACAGTCAACTGACAATTGACTTAAAAATTAGTAGTTCACTGACAAATAAGCTAAATTAATAGTAAAACAGTTAACGGTTATTTCATTATTTTTTGGTTATTATTATGGTCAGCGCATGTCAAACTATTAACGACTAATTGGCCTAAACATTAGTAGTTAACTGACAATCTGGTACCTCCATCCATACCCCATATTTTGTCTAATCAACAGAGCAAGTCAGTAAATACTAGTCATAGATTATTTCTGCGCATTGCATTGATTTCCTAGAGGAATTGTTCTGGGGGAAATAAGCCGTTTTTTCTTACGCAAAAAAAAAAAAACAAAAAACAAGAAAAAAAAAAAAGAAGATAAGCGTCCAGTGC
>NW_022261768.1:0-24659 GCF_009602425.1 Actinia tenebrosa | reverse complement strand
TTTTTTAAATATAAATACATATATTCATAAAAATAAACTCATAAATCTGGAAAAGTAACTACAAATACTGACTTCAAAAAAGCTAGAAAAACTAGAAAAATGCTAAAAAGTGCAAGTGTGGAAGTTAATGCAAGAATTTTTAAAGGAAAAGTTGTCTAAGTTTGTCCATTCGTAATGCATCCAGCAGAACCGCCCAACGACTACAAGAAACGAAACCACACACACAAACAAACACACACACACAAAAAGATATACATCTAGTTTGTGAAAATAGGAATAAAAGAGACCGATTTTTTTAAATTATAGAAATTCTAGAAAGAGGGACATTTGTGATAGGGGTAAATTTAGATAGAATCGCACTATACGACAAGATCTAGAAAGTAGAACACGTTTCTATTCTAAGTTCGAGGCCAACCTTCACACTATACAAAGATCGAATAATGTCATAAATAGTCATAAATCTAGTGCGGAATAATATAGAGTAGAGATAAGAAAACAAGAGCGCGTTCCGTTCTTGTTGACCAATATTTTTAAAAACTACGTTTGGAGTTAGTGTTTGGAAGCGAAAGAATGACTTTACTTTTAACTATAATTATACAAATCTAAGTAATGATAAAAACAAGAGAGTGGCTTAAACTCAGTATTGGTTCTATGTTACAGTGATTTATTACTCGTAGAAGATCATTTAGTCAAGGATGACTAAGATTTTTAGAGTAGAGTGGTCTGTCGGTATTGTATATCAGCGTAAAACAAAAAGCCTTCTTGAAAGCTTTTAACGACTACCACTTTGCACGGACACGAGCTCGAAGTCTTTAGCCACATTAAGTTAACATTAAAAATCTTAGATTTCGAAACCTTTGACTTCAAATGAGGTTCTAACTATAAGAGTTTGTTTCTGGTTGTTTAACTTTGCTTAAGAATTTAAACACAAACTGTCTGTTCAAAAGTACAGCGTTTGAACATCAAAAGAGTCGATTTGTTTTTCAGTCGCGACTGCCATGTTAAATCCCTTCGTCCTAAGTAGTAATTTGTCAATTTTAAGCACTAACAACCCAGGTATTGTTATTGCTGTTACTTAGAAAGCTCTGTGCTATGCCGGCTACTAAAACGTATTTTCTGAGAGCAAGAGTTTAATTAAAATGTCGTGCACTGCATAAGACTTTACGCTTTTTTTTAAGGAGGAAATGATACAAGTTTTAAGAAGGCTTAAAAGCTCTTCAAAACTTTTCTTTTATGATTTGTGGGTAAAACTACTTCAAGACTGTCTAAATTGTTATTTCCAACTAAATTGAATCGTTTGGTAAAAATTGCTAGAGGAGTTACTCGTGAAAAGCTCGGCGAAAAAGAAAAGGTTTTTAAATAAAAAATCTTGGTTCAAAGTTAGTTTTGGACATATTTTACGAATCAAATATTTTACTTTTTTTTTCTTTTTTCTTCGTTATTTAATAGAAATATTTCCACTGTGTGACTTTCGTAAGCTTTAAAATCACTTCCATCCTAAAAAAAAATATATCGACTGACTTTTCTATTCTATTTGCTGAGTCGAAAATCTCAAGTTCACACCAAAAACAAAGAAAATTTAATTTCTAGCTGTACAAAAAAAAAAAAAAAAAAAAAAAAAAAAAAAAAAAGTATAACAATAATCCGCTTAGATGGCTTAAAAACAGATTAGAAAAGATTAGGATTAAGAGGTTTTAACTGAGATTTTTTTCCATCACAGACGACTTGATTCAAGGACATTTTTCAATACGTTAATGGAATCCATAGAAGCCATTTTAGTGTTCTGAGCTCAAAATGATTGACGACTTTAGGAAATTCCACAAGCACTGAAAGGGGTTCCGGAAACGATTCTAAAATCAAGGCCGAGCTCTTTTAGGAGTTTTCACTCGATTCTACTTAGAACTGTCGATAGCGTCGCAGCCTATAATCTCTTATCGGGTTTAGAGTTTATTCGAACAGTGGGCGGAGAACTACTGACGACTCTTTTCAAGACGTCGTTTGGGCCAATATTGACTTATGAAACGTATACTTATCAATATCGCAAAGTAGGTTTCCGCTGGGGTTCTTAAAACACACAAATATATGTGTTATCCGATAACTAGACATAATTGAATCCTATATCTAAAAGCTCATCTGAAAATTATGGTAGGAAAGACGCCGGAGTTACTGCTTTACATTGTTGAAGGGAACGATAAGCTGGGATTATATTAGATAGGTTTTTGAAGAATGGAAGGGAATGAAAGAATGGATGGATGGATGGATGGATGGATATATGGATGGATCGATGGAGAAGAAGAAGAGAAAAGGAAGGATAGATTGAATAGAACCGAAATTAAGACTAAAGGAAAAATATTAAAACCATAAGTAAATCACGAAAGAAAATACCCAAGCGAAGTCATCCCCACTGTCTACATACTGGCTATAAAAAGGTTTAACTAACACTAAAACAACGCCCCATTAGGTATTACGTTAGAGAACCTTGATTGAGTGTTTTTGACTTGTAATATCTGTAAATGATTTGTTAGATTTAAAATATTTATCAAAAGCCAAACAAAACACCAGCTTCGTGTGAAAGCACCCAAATTACCAGACATAAAAATGATTTTTCTTACGTCTTAGAAATTAATGATTTGATTTGGTTTCTTCAAGCATATTTTTCTCGGGAAACAATTCGGATTGTTTTAGGAATTGTTGGAAAACTGAGAAAAGAAAGGAAATTTTTTTTGAATTCACAAAATATTTTGGATTTATCACTTTTAACAATGATCTATCCACGATGGGAGGGATGTGGGAGTGAAAAGAAAGTAGTTAAATGGATAACTTTTTGAGGTCTTTGAGGCGAAATACATGTAGCTATGAATCATAATTATTTAGTGGGATTCTAAGCGAAAAAGCTCAAAGATTGAGAAAAATAGCCAGACAATTGGAAGAAAAATGATTTGATTTGGAAAGCCTAAATTTTTTTGAACGACCAAATGACAATATTCATTTTTTAAAGCGAGTTTTGAAGCAAAAGTAATTAGACATTTCACTATCGTGCCAATGTCCTAGAGACTAAAAGGGTGACCGCGTTTTAAACTGCTGTACGAAGTTCTCACGCTACTTGCCCAACATCATGACCAATGACACAAGTTTTCATGTCTGAGAGTTTCGGAAAGGCTCCACTAACTCCACAATGTCTCGTCACTCGGAAGATGTTTTGAGTTCTTACATGCACGTACAGAGAGTAATCTTTTACAGGTTTTGGTTGTGTTACTCGAGTAGTTAACCAGTTGTTTTGAGTTCCATGGTTTGAGGGTACATTAGAGGGTTGTTTGGGATAAAATAGTGAATAATTAAGAGGAAGGACTTAGAGGAAGGACAATGAGGAAAGAGGACTTAGAGAAAAAACAAGAGGGAGAAGAAGGAAGAGAAGAGTGAGAACGAGAAGGAAAAGAAAAAGAAAATAGGATTGAAAATACAAACAGTAACAACTAAGAGGAAGGACTAAAAGGAAGAAGAAAGATGAACAAGAAATTTTGGAGGAAGAACAAAGAGGAAAAACAAAAGAGCGAGAAGGAGGGGGAGAATAGTGAGAACGAGAAGGAAAAGGAAAAGGAGAAAAAATAGGATTGACAATACAAACAGTAACAATTAAGAGGAAGGACTAAGAGGAAGAAGAAAGATGAAGGAAAATTTTGGAGGAAGAAGAAAGAGGAAAAACAAAAGAGCGAGAAGGAGGAGAAGAGTGAGAACGAGAAGGAAAAAGAAAAAGAGAATAAAATAGGATTGACAATACAAACAATAACAATTAAGAGGAAGGACTAAGAGGAAGAAGAAGAAAGAGGAAGAGGAAGAAGAAAGAGGAAAAAAAGAGCGAGAAGGAGGAGGAGATTGAGAACGAGAAGGAAAAGGAAAAGAATTGAACATACAAACAGTAACAATTAAGAGGAAGGACTAAAAGGAGGAAGAAAGATGAACAAGAAATTTTGGAGGAAGAAGAAAGAGGAAAAACAAAAGAGCGAGAAGGAGGAGAAGAGTGAGAACGAGAAGGAAAAGGAGAAAAAATAGGATTTAAAATACAAACAGTATTTCCCCCGTAGGTGTACAATGTTTAGGTGCCACTGACTAAAATTGACTTCGTGAAAAACGAAGAAATACTAGTGTTCTTGACATGTATTTAACGACTTCTACAGATTCCATAGCCATATGGATATTATCCTCGACGAGTACTGAACATGATCTATAAACTTGTTATAAGATTAAGAGATCTGCGTCTGTCTTTTCGTAAATATTTCCGAAAATTTCCATTAAAAAAACTAAAAAATCCTTCGAGGACCAAAGTTATACAACACAATTGTATTTTCTAGAGGATGTACAAATTTTTAGTGTGTAAAAAAAAAAAAATAAAAAAAAAATGAAGAAGACTAAAGTTTAGATGGTTGTACTATTTAATCTTGTTCGAGAGCATTTTTGGCACTCGAATAGAAAACGAGAGATATTTACACCTAGCTTAACTTACAACAAGCTGACATTGATCGATTCGAATTTGAATACTCTAGCTAAGTCTAGAAAAGAAAAGAAAGCCCTAGGCTTATTTTTGAGCTTCGTGATTTAAGTAAGAGTAAGGGTAACTCTTGAAAGCGACAGCTGGGAAATTTCTTGCTTTGGAAGTTGAGATTTAGAAGTCAGGCTACTGGAATGCGAAACAGAAAAGCGTCGTCATGCAACAAAAGAAGGAAAATTTTTGCATTAAAAATTTAGGTTGTTGTGAACGGCAATTTATTTTTAGAAGCATCGATAAGTTGTGTACAACTTTTCTAATACACGTAAACTAAAACTTGTTTGCTTAGGCGATGTAAACAAAATTTTTTTCCATAGAAATGTTTTTTTTATTTTTACTGATGTTGATATTTTTATATTTTTCACTTAATGGATTTGCATTTTGGCAGTTTGCTTGGCTTGGCGAGGAAAGAGTTCTCGTCAGTTTTTGGTCGTGGAACGTGTTTTGAGAATTATGAAATTAAAGATTTTCCTACCTTTTTGAATGAATGCTATAGATGAATCGCTGGCTCTTCGCTTGTGAGGAAGCTTTGCTCTGTCTTCGAAAGTTAGTTCAGGCGAGTTGCTTCTTGGCCGCTTTGTGACTGGTGAAAACGGGTTCTCATCTTGTCCCTCGGAACATTCTGAAGTCGCGGAGGAACTAGAGTCTCTAGATTCCTTGAACGCTAACCCATTAACAGCGGTATGTCGAGAAAATCCGTCGAGATCTGACGTCGAATAATGTCTGTGAGGGGTCGCTCCCTCGAGTTCCTCGTGGCTCCAACACGACAGCGACTTGGAAACGTCTCGCTTGCGACTCCTCGGGGAGGGGGGTGCGACACCACATTTGCTCGCCAAACGACCTCGATTCTAATCAAAAGAATACAAAGAAGCATAATATAAATCAGAATATATAACTCAAAATGATGGTGGTGGAAAGAAACGAGCAAAAATTCTATTGCTACGATTCTTGTAACCTAGAGAATAGCTATTTAAGTCGCTTAAATCTTAGCTAATGGTGGATTGGACGTGATTGTTTAAGTCACTGACATACGACGGTCAAGTGGAGGGCGGGATGATAAAGACATAGCATCTCTTTCTTCAGTTATGTAAAACGTGTTTCGTGACAAGCGTCAATGTGTTAGTATTAGGTTGGCTTGTTGGAGTGTTTAAGAAAGTTGTGTGTCTAAATGTGGTTAGAAATAAATGAGTTTAATTGCAATTGTGGAAGCGTTAACAACATAGAAGGCGGATTCTATGACTAACGAAGCTAATTCTGTTGTTGCTAATTCTGTTGGTTGTTCGTTTGTTGTCTTACTTTGTGGCACTTTGAATTAAACTTTCTAAGTTTTTTTTCCTCCTACAGTCTTTTTTTTTTATAAGGTACAAGGATGTAAAGCTAAGACTTAATTTTCTGGCTGATTTTGAGCGAGTTTTTTTTTATTGAGAACCAGGTTTGACGAAGGTCGAGAGTAATAACATAAAGCTTGGGACGTTCCTATCGGATGTGGCTCTGAAAAAATTTCATACGTGATGCTATTTGTGCCTGAATGGCTCAAGGACCTCCTTAGTAYGATCAATATTCTTGACTTCTGACCTCGTCGATAACCAAGTATTGTAAGCTTCAACGAGAAATCGAACCATCTTATTGGAATATTTTAGTCCCAATGCCTCTCGTCAGTGTCAAGAAAACCCGCCACAAAATCGCACCGAAGTCTGTTTAGTTTAAATCAATTGAATGGGTGGATTAAGTGTTTGGATTCTTTCTATGGATTAGGGAAGCGATGGTCGTACGTGCTCTTTAAGCTGCCGTACCCGCCAACATCGCTGACATCCAAATTACTAAACCAACCAGATGGTCAGACCACCAAGTCGCTCTTAACACGGAGATTTTTTTTCAATGAATCGTATAATCTTAGTATTTAAGGTAGTTTTCCTCTGTTTGAGTCTAAAAAATGCGCTCATCACGACTTCATTTTTTTTGTTCCAAAAAATAGCATCTGTGATTTAAAAAAATATATAATCAAAGCCAAAGGTCTATATCGAGACAGCATTTACAGATATTTAGGTGCTTTAAAATCTTAGCACTTAGTCTCTAGATATCATGATTTTTATCACTTCTTTTCTCTGCTTTGAAAAATGAGCAATTTGCAATCAAAAACGGCTTTTTAATGTCAGATGAAAAATGTATTCTTCAAATCTCAAGTAAGGAATATATTGCCCGTGATATTTATAGGTTTCGCTGAAAGATAACAAAGTTTTTGAATGAGACCAGACGAAAGGAAGCGCTACGGATCATGCGCGCGCAATCAGGCGTGTACATGATTTACCGCACGTATTCTGACGGTAGACTGGTCTAGAATTAGCGCATTAGTTTCCATGACAACGCCAGCCGATTGATCACCAGTAAATTGAATCTATTGTGGTGGCAGTATTGTTTTGTTCAATACAAAGGTGTCAATCACTGTATAATCAGAAAGATTATGTAATTCAGAACTTCTATCACGCAAAAAACAGATTTATAAATGTCAGCTTTAATTACACCAAGAAATAACTCGGGAAAAGAGCGCAAAAATGAACAACAGTAACAGCTGCGAACGGCAAAACTGCAACGCGAAGTTGTGGTTGCCGCTCGAACTGTAAGAACACTCGGATAACTGGTGTTTGCATTTTAGTGTCACGTTGTCACCTTCAAGACCGCCTTTCCGTCATCGAGTATTGTGCCAGTTCATTATTATAGCACCAGTAGAAAAAAAGAAAAATATATACATATACATATAAAGAGTGAAAGGAAAAAAGAAATTTCCCTAATTTTTCTTTTTATGCTCCAAGACTTTAAGAATAATATTGAAAATAGAGATAAAAATATAACAGATTATCACGATGTGGTTTTGAAAGAAATGGAAAGTTGACGGTTTGTTTCGGAGATGTCTATCAGATTTGCCTTTTAGATGACGGACAAAAAATTCGCTCACAGAGACATTAGAAAACCACTAAGATAATCAAGGAAAAAGTAAATATACGACAAAATACGGCTTAGAAACTACATTTGAAGGATAAAACTGGTATCATTTACGTGTGTAGCACCAAAGTTAACGATAATATTGGACTAAAAAATTTTTTAGATAGGTAAAAATAATGATTTGTCTGAGGAGAAAGAGACGGATTTTAACATTTTTTTCTGTGTTGTTAGTAATAAAGGTTTAGATGTAGGGTTAAGTTTTGTAGACGTTTAAAAACAGTGCGGATGTAAGTGGACTTAAATGATAGAGAGTAGGGAAAGTTTATATTCTAAAGTTAGTAGAAATAAAGTGTAATGACTCACCACTGGTGATGATATTCTACATCCAAGGCAGTCACAAATTGGAGGATGCACTTTGATTAATCCACGAGCTATAAGACTCTTCAAAGACTTGCCTTTATATCTAATACTTCTTTTCCAGTCTTTAGCAGTCTCTCTTCCACTGATATACTGCAGTTCGTTTGGGGTCAACCACTCGTTATTAAATAAGATGCAAGGTCCTTTGCTTCCCTGGCATAGTTTTGAGATGTAAAGCAAGGCTGAATTTTCTCCGCATTGAATTTCTAGCGGTTCCTCGCCGATGAACCCTTCGTGTATAATAGGATTGCAAGTATCTTGGCTGAAATGATGACCTCCGCTATCATTATTTTGCGCTATTGCAAGAGGCAAGGTTTCTGTACCCGGCTCGATTTTAAACACGGGTTCAGAATGAACTATAGGTTGATCACTCCTAGGAGGAATTGGAGAGTTTGAAGGAATAACTGAAGGCATTGTGGAGATAGTTAAAATTTCTTTCTCTTGAAATGAAGCGTCGCGTTCGGTTCCGTATGAGTTCCTTTCTCCGTTGCCGACTGAAACGCTTTCACTCTCCGTGTGCGAGTTTGCGTTTCCACTAGAATCGTTTGTATCCGCCAAGTTCGTCTTAGACATATCCAGCGAGGAAAATAAAAACTTCGAACATAGTAAAACAACAGCTCGCGAATGATTGATATTTTATGAAGTACACAAGCCGGTATATGATGAAGTAATGAAGAAATTTCGCGCTCTTACCAACCGTCCGTGCTCGACTTACGGACGCATGTGGTGAACTGTATAAGTTGGGTTCCGTCAATCGGTCCGTCACTGTCGCAGGCGAATAAACGAATAATACAATCCAGGTCGCTAGCTCACCTCATTGGCTAGTCTACAAACATGAATGATCAGCTCAACCAATAAGCTTTGACTAGCACATGTCATTGAAATCCTCAAGATTACGGAGTTTGATTATTTTCTTGTCAAAATGTCTGTCACTAAAAAGAATTGAAGTGCCGAAAATAATATTCATAGCGACGTCGCTGTTTTTTATTATTGTGTGATCTGACCTTCTGCATAACTCAAAATTTGGCTAAAATTCCGTGTCCAATTTATTTTTATCATTTAACTGTAACATATTCTTGGAAGCAAACAGATCAGTCTTATAAAATAGATGGATAAAATATAGCCTCAAATATAGGGAAAATCATGTATTTAAGCATCTTTTTCTTAGGAGTTTATTAAATCATGGCTCGAAAGTAAAGCCAAGAGGAACTCGTTAAGCTCTTTTCTAACCTCATTTGAATAAACTTGGACTTGTCAAGCAAAAGCCGTCTGTTTAGGTGTACTAGTCTGAAAGTATTATAATAATCTTAGATAGACTTTGTCGCACTGGAGTATATCTAGGCTAGATCAGGGTTTGGCGGGAAGGAAATAAAAACCCGATAGATTGAAGATATGCAAAACTTGTAAAATGTGTCCATGAATACACGACCTTTCCTAGGGATTAAAAATTCATAGACACGTACCAAGATACTTTCACCATTGTTTGCGAAGGTCGACACAGACAGCTATGACGTCATTGCTTCCCACGCTTCCCGCCGAGACCTCTAGTCCCCAGTCTCTTAGTAACCTGTTCAACCAAGTGGCGAGTGATGAAGCTTGTTTTGATAGAATGTTCAAGGTCATTCAAGGGCATGGCTGAATTAGACTCCACAGGGGGGACGTTGGACGACTCCTGCCTAGCATTTAAAATTTGTTGTGCATATTACGTATTATTCCCTTTGTCTTGCTTCGAACAAACTAGTTCAAGGTCATTCAAGTGCACCTAATTTTCCATAATAAGAGTGTATTTAATTTTCCAATGCCCTAAGGTACGATTTAGTTGGGAGGGCGGACCAGATTACAACGCTCTCATATCAAAATGCAATGCCACAAGAAAAAAAAACTGTTCAGTTTGACGTGTTACGAACATTCAGCTCACCGTGGATTGAATTAAAAACTTCATTTAGTCAATCTCAACCAAGATGTTCAATAGGCTGGATGAAATTTAGGGAATTATCATAATGTGCAGTTGATGGTAAGCCACGAGCTGGCTTAGGTTAGGAACGTGATTTGACTCGGCAGGGATTCCGCAAAGCGCTCAGCTTCACGCGACGGCCTTCAGTGAAACGCTCTACGAACATCCATTGAAAAACCTGCCTGGCTCGATCTGGGTCAAAAACGATTAGAAAACTTCATGGATTTCACAAGAAAACTGAACACACAGCTTCGAAGGACAACTCAATTTACTCAACAAATCCAAGGTAATGTAATTAACACGGCTTGTGACAAACAATAATACGTTAAGACAATGCTTCTATACGAACACTCGGAGACCGGTTGATAACACAGGAAGCCCGCCAATTGATAATAATTATTCAAAAGAAAACATATAAAATTATCACCTTAAACTTTTGAATAAATAAGTTAGCAAATATCTTCTTTTTTTAAGATTTGGAATAAATATATCTCGCCATTTTTAAAGTTTTGTTCAACGGAGGTGAGCAATTTGAGAATTCTTGAAAAGTTTACATTCAAAAGTTTTGCTTCGACAGCTTTTTTTTTTATTGCTTAGACTAGTTTGTTTCAGGAAAATTACCAAATTTCAATAAGAATGTAAAAAAATTTGAATTCTTTTTATTTTAGCCTTTTCAACGAAGTTTTTCAGCTTTAGTGTTTTGGAGTTAGTTCTCACATGTGTTTGATTGAATATCGCGAGTGCTTAAAACACGAACACGAAAACACCGCAGTTCCACTAACATGGCTTTCAAAAAGTGCTTAAAAAACCCGAGTGAATTCAAAAATGGCTTAAAATAAAGGGTAGATTTAACCACTGAGCTTACCCGATGTTAAAATGTTCTGATTTTTTACCAAAGCTTTTATTATCATTGTGAAACAATCGAATGAAGCCACGATTGATCAAGCTCTATCTTCACCAGTTTATTTTACCAACAGTGTTGTCCGAAGAACGCGATATTTAGAATGCAAAAACTTATTCTGTGGAAAAATACCATATTTCACTTGTTTCACTAAAACGTATGAAAGTAGCCTAAAGTTTTCCTCATAGTTAAATCGGTTTTAAAGCTATTATATATTCTAAGTAGTAGAACTGTTTCATATATCGTTTTTGTAATCTAATAGATCTCTAATTTAATGGGAGAATTGATACGATCATCATTACAAATATTTCACAATATTCTATGCTTTTTTACGAGAAAAACTACCATATTTGCTTTATTCATGTCAAGACAATTTCCCTCTCGAAAACCACGACTTCTCCACTTAAACGCACTCGAAATACCTGCTTTTTATGGTTAAACTTTAAGGAGCTCTTTGTGTACCTTGTCTTAGTTTGAAATTTGCCACGTTATAAAGATTACTATTGAGTTTTGAATTGACCCATCTCAAAGCAAGGGCTTTGTCCACGTATACGGCAGGCTTAGGTACCAAATCTGTTTTTACGAAAAAAGTTACATCAAGAAACAAGAAAATCATTGTGGCAACACAAATGAAATTTAAAAACTTGCATGTTAAGAGTATTAGGTGCTACATATACCTTACTGGGTTAAGACTTAACGAGTGAAATATTTTAAAAATTGATTATGACACGAGTGAATTATAAGCTCACATTGATGTTGTTTTTCAGAAAATATTGGACAAAAAGTTAAATAAAAATCAGTGAAATCGGCTGATCAGTGCTTGATTTGAACAACACAAAAATATATTTAAATATATATTTAGTGCGTACATTTATCCGTGAAACACGTTGAATGAAATAAGACCAATTTGCACAAATAAGTTGGTTTAGTAGACCTCGTAGACCTACAAAACTTTGCACTAATTTGTAAAAAAATTTGTTAACTTTTTCATATATGCAGTATGCACTCTAACATTGTCAAGAAGCGAGGAAAATTATATTATTACAAATAGAGCTAGCTAAGATTGAAAATTAAAAGCTGTCACCGAAATTCAATAAATATTTTTGAAAATTAAAGTTGTTTTCTTACGACTTTTTGTATCAAATTGAATGTGGCAATTTTGGAGCTGTGTGGGAAGTACGGTAGCTTAGGAAGTCGTCGTTTTCTTCAGAAATTATAAAAGTGATGTTTATGACATAGTCAGAACGGGGTTAACGTATCAACGACTAACTTGCTGTTGTAATCACATTGGAATAACACTTTCTTTCCTTAGTTTCGTTTTTGTAAAGATAATTTGCTCCGCAAAGCCGTAACACGCAAAAAAGATGTTAAATATATTTTCTTGTGTTGATACAACACAAATGAAGTAACGAATATCGCAGTATTGACTCTAGGACTGAACGCGTCCCAGGTAAACGAACTATATCTAAAGTCAGTAGTCAAACTTTTGTTCAAAATGGGACACAAGTAAAAAGTATAAGTACATTCAAGTGATCTTAAGTTTCCTTTACTTCTCAAACTTACATTTTGCTTGTCCTAATCTAAATTTCTCTTGATGTTTCTAAATACATATTTTACCATTTAAAATTTTAGCGAAATATGTTTCAAAATGGGCCACAAGTAGAAAATGCAAGTGATTTTGAGTTCCTCTTTCTTCCCAAATATGCCGCGATTTCTCAAGGCCTATTGCTTGCCTTAAATAATTTTTTTTTCGAAGTTTCTAAATACTTGTTTTACCATTTCAAGTTCCAAAATGGGCCAAAGGTAGAATATGCAAGTGATTTTGAATTCCTCATGGCCATATATTTAGCTTGCCTTAAGTAATATATATATTTTTGGTGTAAATACTTGCTTTACTATTACAAATTTGCCCCAAATCAAATCTTTAAAATGCTCCACAAGTACAAAATGGAATTACATTAAGTGATCTTGTTTTTTAGCTTTTATTTTTCAGGCATATAAGATATTTTTCATGGCCAATATTTCATTCTTGCCTGTTGCAATAATTCATACAAGATGTTTTTAAATACATGCTTTCATTTAGGTGACATCAAGATTTCAAATTAGGATACTGAAAATGCAAGTGATCTTAAGTTTCTGGTTTTTGTAGTACGAGATTCTTCGTGCTTTTCGTGATAATCATACATATTGCATCAGTATTTTTCTCTAAATAAGTGTTTTAACGTCTTCAACTCTGGTAACAATCAAAGTTGTAAGATGGGATAACGAGTGTACAACGTACAATCCCATCCAGTGATATTGAGTTAATAGCCATTATTCTTTAGATGTTTCTAAATGGCTTCATCATCTCCAACTCTGGTAACAATCAAAGCTGTAAGATAGTACAACGAGTGTACAACGTACAATCCCATCCACTAGTCTTGAGTTTCTATATCTCTTCTCTGATGTACGATTCTTCATGACCAAATTCCACCTTGCTTTAAATAGCCATATCTTTAGATGTTTCTAAATGGCTTCATCATCTTCAACTCTGGTAACAATCAAAGCTGCGAGATGGGACAACGAGTGTACAACATATAATCCCATCCCCCTCTTCGCAAATACTTTAAGATGGCTTCATCGTCTTGTTTTTGTCGACAGCGTCTTTCGAGTGGGGAAGTTATTATGACTTCCAGTGACTCACAAGAACAATGAAATTTTAATTTTAGCACATTTTCCTTGACACTGATTTACTGCAAAGTTACCTTATCAATTTTTAGGAAGATCAATATAAATTAGATTTTCATCTAGAGAAAAGAAAGACAACTGAGAAAAGACCAAGTAGCCTTATGGTAAACCGCGAGATTTACTGCAAAAGTTGACAATAGTTTGTTTCTGGCAAGTTATAGCTAGGGCAACATCAAAGAATGTATGAAGTTCAATGGATATTCATTGTGTTGGGATGTAGATAGATAGAGCCCTTGTGTTGTGATCGCAAATTCAAAATAATTATTTAGGTTCATCAATAATTTTCAAACTTTTTCTTGTCCGAATGTAACGTCACTGTTTTCTTTTGTAATTCTCATTCATAGCTAACTCGCCACCCGGTTAGCTCAGTTGATAACTCGTGTGCGGGAGGTCGTGGTTGAAGCCTAGAACAGAACAACAGCAAGGGTCTTAAAAGAACTGACGAGAAGGTGTTGCCCTTTGTACTGAATTACATCTGCAATTAGACCTTTACGTCGTTCGGATGACCGCGTTAATGGCGGTCCCATCCCTAATTAAGAGACGTTAACAGAGGACCACGAGTTTATCAGTTGAATTACTCTCATCCTTATTTATTTATTGTATTAAGATGCTTTTCATTGTTACGTCGACCTCGCGATTACATAATCTCTTTCTAAACCAAGAGAAAGAAAGAAGTGTTTTCCGGAAGCACACCTTGCATGAAGAGGGAAACAATTTCAATCGAACAAGGAACCACTTGCTCGCAGGAACACCTTTTATTTAGCAGGTTTGACTGGATATAAAGCTCTTAATCAATTAGCCATTCATCCATTAGCAGCGAATAAAAACTATTAACAGTTGTTGTTCCAAGTCTTTGCCAAGTCACGCCTGCCGGCTGTCTAAACGTTTAGAACGGAGCTCAAGATACAGTGATTTGTATGGGAAAATCATGTATTCAAATGGCAATATATCAGCTGATATTTGACCGATTCTCGTCAAATTTGGTGTGCAAAGGTCTTTTTCGATTGTCTATCGAAATTAGAGATCGAAAATTGTTAAAGCCAAAAAAAAGTTTTTTTGGCGTCACACTTGAATACTCTATAGATGGTTTTCAACCATTCCCAAGAGAATTAAATAACAAGTTATGGCGGCCATGTTGGAGGATTTAAAAAAAAATTCATTGACAATTCTTTTGTTAAGTTCCTCCAACATGGCCGCCGTGAAAACCATCAATTGTATTTATCGGATAGCCGGCTCAACTTTGCACAATGAAGAAATAAATCTTTCTTATTGATCAACATGGATACCCTGAATATTTCGCCTGAAATGGCAAGGACAAATTCTTTAGACGTATACAAAAGCATCCGTGTTGACTCCAACTACTTTTCCAAATTTATGCTCAAGAAGAAAGGAAAATTCTCTATTTAACTTTCCCACTGATTTGATATTTTTCACCGGATACAAAAGAGACTCGCTCATTTCGCAAAACATTTTCATTGTACAAAGCACTATTTATTTTCTACTTTCTTTTAGTTAACTCTTTGAATCATTTTCGCATCGAGGAACGGTCTTAGTAAAAATAAGAGCAAAAATAAATTTCACAAATGTGGAAAAAAGTGTTAAAAATCAGTTTTGAACAAACAAAATTTTAATTATACTTGCTGTCAGAAAAGAATTTGTACAAGGAAATGTTACATAAAATAAAGCGGTTTACCAAAACTAAGAATGTAAAACTCACGAATTTTGAAAACACACAAGAGAAAAGAATGTTCGTAGCGAAACTTGAGCTTTTAACCCTAATAATATAATATATATTACAAGTTTTATAATTTACAGCATGCGAAATAAGAATGAACATTAAATTCGCAGTGTTGTGTGTTAAAACCGGGGATATTCTGTAAATAGCATTCCCACGGGATGGCACTAAAATGGCTTCCTGTTTATTGTTATTTCGTTTTTAGTTACACTGCGCACGCGCAAGGTTTCCAAACCAGAAATTGAATCGATAATCTAGCTGTATTTTTTTGACTTGAGAACATCTTCACTAAAATTGCGGAAAATTTCGCTCTGGAAAAAATGAATATCAAAACATGCGCAAAAGCGATGAATTGAGTACCTACTAAACTGTGACAACATCAAAATTCTTTGCGGTTTCCATATTTTTCTTGTATGAAAAATATTAATAAAGAGTTCACATTGAAAGAGTTAAAATTGCGCAAAGTTTTGCTATGGGAAAATGCTATTTTTTAAGCACGCGCAAAAGTGATGAATGAAGTTCCTGCTGAACTAAGGCAATCCAAGATGCGACAGCTACAGCTAACGTCTTTGCGTTTTCCCTATTTGCAGTTCCTTTTATGAAAATATAGATAGAGTCCACAAAAGAAATATTATTATCTTTGAGTTATTTCCCTTCTTTGGACGGCGCAGGCTGTTGGTCAGCGGGAGCCTGGGGCATTGTTGTTACAAACCCTTGTAGTAGAATCTTGTACTGTGTTGTGATGTCCGCCTTGATCGTCAACTACAATAGTAAATACGAAAGTTAACAAATTTGGTTGGGATACCTGTGGTATCGCAGACCAACAGAGTGAAGTCGGTGCATTAGATATACAATCATCCGAAATCAGTGTTTTTGATAACTTACCACTGTGCTTGATACGACTGGCGTATTGGGCTGAAATAAGAAAACATATTCCGTTAACCATGTCTTGCAGACGGGAAAAAATTTGGGGTGTATTTTTTATGAGAAGTGTTTATGTCATCCAACATGGCGACTGCGATGTCGTCATTTGACTCCCACTACCAAAATGCTTGGCGAATTTTTTTTTCTTATTCAAATTTGTATTCCCTCATGAGAATATTAAAACAAGTGATGCTAATGAACAGAACAAAATAAAGTGTGCAAGGGATTCTGGTAGAAGTAGTAAATGACATTTAAATGCATGTGACCTATCTTATATCTATTCTGACCTACAGCTGGAGGTTACTACAAGAGAAAAAGACTAAAGAGTCCCCAGCTATCCCATCATTCCTTGCTTGTGAGGTACTTGTCATAGAGCTAGGAGACTTCTACCAAAGAAAAAAAGGCTAGAGACCCCAGCTATCCCATCATTCCTTGTTTGTGAGGTACTTGTCATGGAGCTAGGAGACTTCTACCAGAGAAATAAAGACCGACTAAAGAGTCCCCAGCTATCCATTCATTCCTTGTTGGTGAGGTACTTGTCATGGAGACTTATACCAGAGAAATAAAGACTAAAAAGTCCCCAGCTATCCCATCATTCCTTGCTGGTGAGGTACTTACGTCGTGTCCTGCCGGTGGCTGCCATTTACACAAAACAGATCTCTTTACTCCGATATCCACACCTGCCTGTAACGGTGCAATACTGAATTTAGTCTACACAAACCATACTAATGGACTATTAAGAACTCTGCGTTCTGATTGGCTGGATCTTTTAGTAATACCGTTTTCTCAAGGTTGCGTGCGCTTCCTATCTTGACAGGACACAAAACCGTAAAAGGGAAATTCAGTCAAATTGAGAAGCCAAATCTAAAGGGGAGAATTCTTATCGAAAAATCTCATAGAAATGTATAATAATTCTCATTACAAGGCTCCGGCTCTGGTATCGTGGCCCGTCAACTTTCTTAAATTTGGATGCGCACGCAACCTTGAGAAAACGGTCTATAACTGGCATTCCAAAGTATTCAGCATGGCACGGTTTGGAGGATGTCACGCATGGCAGAAATGAAGAACTCAAGCATCACATGGGAAGAGGCAAAGAAAACAGCAGAGAACAGAGTGAGGTGGAGGACAATAGACCATTTCACGGATCCCGTTACTCAACCTCAGCCTCGTCATCGTGTAATATATTCTTTAGAAATTGCCTACAACCTGTCGAATTTTCAAGTGTTTCAATTGTTCGTTGATGTGTAAATTCCTTTCATTACTGCGGACTGTAGTCAAATTCTAAAGAATAATTACACGCTGACGAGGCTGAGGTTCAGTAACGGGATCCGTGAAATGGTCTATAGGCCTTGTCTGCGTTGATTAAACAGAATGCATTGTGGTCTAGCTTCGGTACAAGCAACACCATATAAGGCAAGATAAACAAAAGATGTTTGTACCGAAGCTAGACCATCAATGAAGCATGTTCGCTATCTCAGAAAAGGTCTACGATGAAGGGCCTATCGAACAGGACTAGCTGATGGAACTGCTCGGCGCCTCTGTGTTCGGCGCTTCCAAGGCGCCTTCATTACCTTCGGGGAGTGGGATGGGGGAAAGAAAGCTTACCTTCATGGGATCAAACGTAAATCCTTTTTCGTTCGCTTCTTTTGGATTCTCGAAATAGAAATCTGATGACTTGTAAAGGTTGAAATGAGAAGAATAAGAAACGATTTAATGAAGTTATAGCGGTTGATAGCAAATATTGAGGGATGGGTTGCAATGTCGTTGGCATGACTACACATGTCAAGATATATATTTAAATTTTTTTCCGGTCCGGTATCCTAAAGATTGTGCTTTCTGATTAGCTGCGCGAGCTGGAKGTATTTTCTAAGTTGCCTATCTTTACGCGCCCATGTGAATTCTCTCGACATACATACATATGTGGCAATAGTCCCCTTCACAGTTCCCTGCGCCATCTTGAAAGGTAGCCGTGCTTTTGCATCGAAGTGAGACGAACGGTGAGCTTGAAATGATAGAGACCTTATTTAACACCTTGGACAATTATTCACATGTCACACGGCTACCTTGGACAATTATTCACATTTCACACGGATGCCACGGCATCAAGATGGCGCAGGGAGCTGTGAAGGGGTCTATTGTGTAGCAAGACTAGTAACAATCCCCTCGGCCACAGAACCACAGGGACTCCAAACTAAATACTTACCTTCTTAGTCTGTAGGTTGGATTTTATGCAGCCTATATCAAGGATTCTCTCCGCCACGCCGAATCCCTCGGGACTCGAGCAGCTTTTGAATGTCAACAAAACATTCTTCATCGTCGCTTTAGCTTCTGTAGAATTAAGACAAATAAAAAATATATTGGAGGATTGACCTGCATTATAGACGTGGGTAGCGTAATGCGCTATTAAATCAAAGCATCCTTCCTTCGACTGAGATCATTTGAAACACTGTCGGGTACACCAGCGCATCCGCAAGTTGGAAAAATCCTCAAACGAAAACCATGCTTGAAACCTGGTTCTCACTTTTGACGCAAGCCGACCCAAGTATGAGCAGAAGCGCAAGCCAACCCACGAAAACAAAACCTTCCGTTCTCTTGCGCTAGTGTCGCTTCTTTTCATAGTGAAGATGTAGACTAGCTTGGAGTTGCGTCGGCTTGCGTCGCCTTGGGTGAGAGCCAGGCTTAAAGGTTCAACTACTGCGTACAACACTGGTGACAGAATTTAATTTTCGAGGTAGGTTATAAGTACTATAAACTATTTTAAATACAGGAAACTATAGTTTTTGAAACACTACCTAAACATAACTGAATCTGTGGCATAAACGTTACATACCATTGGCAAAGAACATTAAATCATTGTCAGCAGCAAAGCAAGCTGTGTTCACAAGATAAAAAATTTGTTGCGCGCGATGTTATAGAGGTAAATTATCGGCGCCTGACCGTTTATTCGACCTCGCTTGGTAACATGCTTTCGTTGTTTTTATCCTAAGACTGAGTGGGCTATCTTACCTTCCTCTTCCTCGGGTTCACGCTCCGGCACCAGTGATTCTATATTAGGCATCAACTCATCAAAACCACGCACGTACACCAAGGTCGGCCAGGCTCGACCTTCCAGCTTAATCGTCTGTGCTTGGTCCTACAATAACCAAACGTTGATGTTATTAACATACAGCAGTTTTCATATGACTGTGAAAAGCTCAGTGCTGTTTGAATTTTGATTGGCTGTTTATTTTCTCGCGCAATGTGATTGGTCTAGAAGTGGCGTGACCTTAGGCGGTGATCGTGTCAGGGCTGTGTTTCGGGTATTTGATTGGATGATTGGATGGAGAGTAAATTTTCGCGAAATATGATTGCTCCGGCGTATACCTTGCTCTATAGAGCATTTTTACAGCAATTCTTTTTTTGGGGGGGGGGGGGGGGGATCAAATCTATTTTTTAACGGAAAAGAATCGATTCCTTCAACATGTTTACCATGATAACTCTATCTTTGATGAGATGAAAATTCGAAATCGTTGCCTCAATAACCGTTGGTAACTCACCCCATTGTTAATTTCTACAGTCATCACATCCGCGTAGTGTATGCTGGGATGGTCTGGGGAGAATGTTACGCTGATTTCTTTGGACTCTCCTGTTTGTAGAAAATAATAATGATAATATGAATAAAGAAATGAAATTGGACGAATAGACAGAAAAATGGGGAAAACAAAGTTATTAGAAGTGATGGGATAGACGAATAAATGGAATGTTAAACTAAATTGATGGTTACGTCACGTGCGTACATAATCTTTTGACAAACTGTTGACGTCATATCGTGGTAAATAAAAGGACATACCACGCAAAACAATCAGAAATAGAGGTTTTGCACCATCACGTGCCGGCGCCAATAATTCAGCTTGGACTACCTGTGGTAGTGAAATCCCTTTGCTCTCGGGAATTGATTTGTTTCTCATGTAAAACGATTGTATTGTTCCTGTCATCTAACATGGCTGCCGTCACGTGATGGTGCAACACCTCTATTGGTTAAAATTGCTTAAAGGACATACTGACCAGCTCCTATGACTCCTTGTGCTGGAACACAGTCAATAACAGCAATACCATTGTAGTTTGAAGGACCTTAGAAGAATACACATAGATGTATTAATATCATTGATAATCAATCAACACAGGTATCCCAAAATAAGTATATTCCCGCCAAGTCCTGTCCATATTCGTACAGTGTATACTTTATTATCACATTACCCGTATCTGCCCTGGCGCGCGCTCTTAGAAAAACCTTCGGGAAAATGGCGTGAGCAGGGCCGTACGGCTTTGAGCGAGCAGGGCCGTACGAATCCGTACGGCCCTGCTCGAATCCGCGCGCTTTCTTTTATTAAGATTATTTTTCTTTCTGTGAGGGTCATATGATAAAATGCTTATTGACTGAGTTAGGTGGGGTCGTACGGGAAAATATTTGGCTCTCGGTCATTTGTACGGCATCACCTCGAGCCAAATATTTTCCCGCACGGCCCTCCCACTCAGTCAATAAGTACATATTATTACGGACACTTGCTCTCGGCTGTAGTTATTCACTTATAAATATACCTTTATAATACGGACACCTCTAAGCGTTATTCCTTTAATTATTAGAGGCCATCAAGCAGAAAGTAGAGAACAGGTCAACTATTTAACCCATAGTTGCTCGAGAATCTTTGCCGCCAAGAAAAACTGGACAAAAAATTAAGCTACCAAAATTCCAATACGCAAGGATGGCCCAAAAAAAAAAAACGTTCTTGTTTAAACTAGGATAGAACTTAATAGCCAGTTGCTAACAAACCTTGATCGAATTGGAATTTAGGAGTTGATTTTTGTGGAGGGAGGAAAACCAGAGAACCAGGAGGAAAGACCCTCGAAGCACAGGAGAGAACCAACAACCAACTCTACTCACATACGACACACCGCGCCCGGCGGGACGCAAACCCGGGTCGCATTGATGAGAGGCGAGTGCTAATCTTACCGACAACGTGTGGCTGTGTTTCAGCAGAATCATCAAATGCTTTAAGATATCTTGGTGTGACTTGAGCTTTACCATGACGAAGAGGAGACTGACTGTCTAGTTTGAGCTTGAAGGAAATAGACAGCTCTGATGTGTTGGAGATCTTAAAAGAATTAAAAAAAACACATACAAATGGTCTTAATTCTCGATTTATTATCATTACCGTTGAAGACATAGAGATGATTGCGCGACGCGAATAAAAATTACCGTTGAATACAGAGATGATTGCGTGACACGAATCAAAATTACCGTTGAATACAGATGATTGCGTGATGCGAATCAAGATTATCGTTCGATACAGAGATGATTGCGTGACGCGAATCAAAATTACCGTTGAATACAGAGATGATTGCGTGACGCGAATCAAAAAGGGGTGGTGTCAGTAGCGGGGTATTGCAACCGGACCCGAGGGGACTCCCCGGTTGCAAACCAATTTTCCAGTTTTTTTTGTTTGTTTGTGAATCCCATTTACAGTGTGTAAAATCCCATTTTCCCAGCCCAAAAAAAGGCAAATCCCAGCTCCCATTTTACCCCTTCAGGACCCTCTTTCTAGACCGTGACATTTTTCTTACAAGATAATATACCATTACCTTAAAGGTTGACGTGACCGAATCAGAAACCATAGCGTCTCCTATATCCAACAGACCATCAGGAACAGACAGCGAGATCACAGGCGTCACGCCTTTACCCTTGAGTCTGATTGACACTGTGTTACGAGGACAGCGGATCTCTAGTTCCTCGTTGAACTGGAATTACACAGCAAAGAACATTACTCGAATGTACTATGATGTTTTTGAGATAGCGAACATGGTGCATTCCGGTCTAGTTTGAGTACAAACTCTATTGACAATGAGAACTCGTATGGTGTTGTTTGTACCCAAGCTTGAACAGAATGCACCAAGTTATCTACCTTAGAAAAGTCCTATGTCAGACACATAGATACACAAATAGACACACACAAAGACAATAGACGGACAGACGGACAGACAGACAAAGCTAAGGCAGGAAGATTGAAAAGGCAAATAATCTGATAGACAGACAGACAGACAGATAGACAGTCAGACAGACAGATAGACAGTCAGATAGACAGGACAAACAGACAGACAGACAGACAGACAGACAGACCGACAGACAGACAAACAGACAGACAGACAAACAGACAGACAGACAAACAGACAAACAGACAGACAGACTTTCAGGAAGTTAGAAAGAAGTACTAGTCTAGTCTTACCTCTTTTGGCGCGTTTGGTTCAAACCCCAGAACAACAGTATGGGCTGCTTGGGGATCCAATGTCCTCAATGCATTGAGCATCTGAAATGGACCGTGAGGATCTAGCAATGAGGAAGACAGCTGAATGCGAGTGGTTAAGGAGAGTAACTTAGCAAGCAGCTTGGAGACAAAGATTGACGAGAACATTACCACTGTCATCTCTACTAATAGCAACAACACACCACACAAAAAACCACACCAGAACCTCCACCACCAACAACATCATCACCACTACGAACAACAACAAAAACAACAAGAGCAACATCAAGCAACAACAGCAAAAAGATAAAAATATTTTGTGATCATTAAAGGTAGTAGATGTCTAGCTCGTCTGTTGTTGTGTGGTGTGGGTGTGTGGAAAATAGGTGTGGTGGAATATGAGTGGGTATGGGTGTGGGTGTGGTGGGGTATGGGTTTGTGAGATATGGTTATCGGTATGTGAGGTATGGTGTGTGGGGGTACGGGTGTGGAATGGGTGTGGTGAGATGTGTGTGGTGGGATATGGGTGTGGTGAGGTATGGGTGTGGTGGGGTATGGGTGTGGTGGAAATGAGAAATGGGCGCAGTAGGGTATGGGTACAGTGGGGTATGGGCATACTGGGGTATGGGTGAGTGAGTGTGTGTGTACGAGGAAGGAGGAAGTGGGAGGAGAAAGGAGAAGGCATGATTTAATAAAATAAACACAGTGTAAAAGGATACATCTAAAGTTTCATTGGAAACATTCTGAATTGTGACATTCCTCAATTGTGATTGACCTGCCAAGGCAAGCAAAAAATTAGAAAATAATAGTAAATGACCAAAATAAATACCAAAAGTTATAATAATGATACAAGGCTGTACAGAGTGAAGGATTTGTGCTCTTACCTAAAGAGATGTTGCCAAACTCAAGGACATTCCTTCCAGAGTCTGATATCACAACAATAGACGGTTTGACAGCAGGACAGTGTACCTCTAGGTACAGGGTATTATGAACACTAGTAGAGAAAAAAGCAGAGGAGATATGAAAGATTGAATATTTGCTTTCAGGAAGCATGGGTAGTGGGTGCTATTTATGCGCCACCCCTCCCCCATGTAAATGTGGGTTCAATCTTCAGACTGGACATCTGCCACTAAAATATTTTGGTTGGTTCTCTTCTGCACTTGGAGGGTTTTATCCAGGTTCTCAGGTGTCCCACCTTAAAGATTTCCAGTTTTTCTTGGGGCTTTGACTTGAACCCAATGTGGTCATCATTCAAAGTTTAGATGGGTTAGGGTTTAGGGTTCAGATGGATTCTATAGAAGTCTAAAAGGACTTGTCATTATATGCTAGCAGAGTATTTCGCTTGGTTCTCTCCTGCGATTCGAGGGTTTTATTTAGGTTCCCAGGTACCCCCTCCCCCTGTTGTAGATTTTCAGTTAAATTTTGTGCTCTGACATCTCTCAAAGTTTGGATGGATTCTACAAAGTCTAAAAGCAAAGCCCCTCGAAATATGAGACATGTATGGTGTTGATGGGCATGTATAGCTGTGTGTAGAGTATCTGATTATTACCTGCATGACAGTGTTCCTGGGTCAGTACATCGTCCTGGTGCTATGAAGCATGGGATGACGTACCGAGTGAACTCATTTTGATGTGATCTGAGGAGCGAGAGATGTGCTGCTTCATAGTCATCAGATCTAATGAGAAAACAGATGTTGATACCATTGTTATCAATGTTATCATCATCATCAACATAATCATCATCGCCATCGTACATTAACAGCATCAACATCATCACCACACCATTATCATCATCAACATCACCATCATCACCACCATCATCATCAACGTCACCATCATCATCATCACCATAATCACCATCATTATCACCATCACCATCATTATTACCACTACCATTATCATCACCATCATCATCATCACCATAATCACCATCATTATCACCACTACCATTATCATCACCATCACCATCATTATTGCCACTACCATTATCATCACCATCACCATCACCATCACCACCATCATTATCACCACTACCATTATCATCACCATCACCATCATTATTGCTGTTTCGTTATGCGCGAAAAGCATGAATTTAATAATAGATTCCTTTCTGCACGCACGCACGAGTAGCTTGCCTCGGATTAAGTCGCATTTGTATATAAGTAAGTGACGCTAATTTAAATTCAGTTCGTCGAGTTTCAGAGCAAGCTACCGGGTAAGTCAGATCGCTTAAACTTTATA
>NW_022261767.1:73976-85393 GCF_009602425.1 Actinia tenebrosa | reverse complement strand
TTCTTTACTTTACCATTGGTGTTTGTGAAAATTGTATTGTGTAAAGCCTGGTTTCCATATGATCGCTCACGATCGCCGGATCGCTGAAAATGATGCCAGCGATCGTGAACGTGACGCTAACCCTGAACAAATAGGTCTGCTATGGAACACAGCGCGGTAACGTACGAATTCCACGGAGGATATATTTTTTATTTTTATGTTCTTATATTATTTATTTTGTCCAGGAACTATTGGATGGATTTCCAAAGAATCAAAAAATGCTTCAGAACTTCAGAAACAACTTGAAAAGTTTCCAACAAGTCAGATGGGACGACACGTGGAACAAAGTGGTTTTACCGGTACTGAAGTCATAGTACATGCATGAGATAGTAAGTAGACTAGACTAGAAAAGATAGAAATAGCTAATTTACTGATGGGATACCTGTGTCTTTGTTGGGACCACGTGACCAACAAAAAATATTTTTCAAATATGAAGTATTAACGTAAGAATAATATTAAATACCTTGGTTGGGTTCCCTGTTTATTTGCCTTCCTTGAAATCTTCCTCAAAGGATTTTATAACCAAAAATTACGATGGGTTTCCTGTGGTACCTGTGTCAGAATCACTTGACCTCCCACTAAAGTTTTCCAATAGTCTCCTTCACTGTTCCCTGCGCCATCTTGAAAGGTTGCCATGCCTTTGTATTGAAGCGAGACGAACGGTGAGCTTGCAATGATAGAGAAGTGTGAATAATTGTCCAAGGTGTTAAAAAAGGTCTCTATCATTGCAAGCTCAACGTTCGTCTCGCTTCGAAATGACTACCAAATTTACTTTATTGGGCTACCTCAACTTTCGCCTGACAAATTTTGTAATCTCCCCATGGCTTTACATTATATCTAGTTGGGCTCCCTGTTGCTTTTTTATGAATCACGTGATACTTATAACGAAATATTACACTGAAATTTCAACAAACGAAAAAATGTCAGTGAATAAAATTGTAACTTGAACATAATAAATATAAATAATAGATAATAGACTAAAATAATGAATTCATGGATCCTCAAATATCTCAGTTTAACCCAAAACTATTTTGTATATAACGAGGAATATAAAACAATAAATGACGATAAAAATACTGATAGAAATAAACGTGTATTTATAGATTAATGTATTGTTAATAAACCTTAAATCTTCTTGCGAATTTTCAGTGTTCCTTAGATCCACGTGAGAACGTTAACCGTAAAGTTACCATGGTGACGAATCGCTGAAGAAATAATTCACTAACGATGTGTTAATAAACAGTAAAAAAATAGAATTAGAATAAACAAAAAATTAGAAAGACTAATTGGTTTTATTCTAGTTCGAATTACTTTTATTCGTCGTAGTTGAGGTTCTCGATTGAACTATACATGTAAGTTATTGAGTTCGTTTGATGTGTTGTTCTCTCCCTTGCCACGAGGGTTTTTCTCCAGGTTCTCTGGTTTTCCTCCGTAAAAATCAACTTGAGTCTAGCTTGTTTGATGTATTTTTCTTCCCCTTGCCAAGAGGGTTTTTCTCCAGGTTCTCTGGTTTTCCTCCCTCCATAAAAATCAACTTGAGTTGAGCTTGTTTGCTGTGTTGTTCTCTCCCTTGCCACGAGGGTTTTTCTACAGGTTCTCTGGTTTTCTTCCCTCCATAAAAATCCATATGTAAGTTGAGTTTGTTTGATGTGTTCTCTCCCTTACCACGAGGGTTTTTCTCCAGGTCCTCTGGTTTTCCTCTTTCCGTAAAAATCCACATGTAAGTTGAGTTTGTTTAATGTGTTGTTCTCTCCCTTGCCACGAGGGTTTTTCTCCAGGTTCTCTGGTTTTCCTCCCTCCATAAAAATCAACATGTGAGTTGAGTTTGTTTGATGTGTTGTACTCTCCCTTGCTACGAGGGTTTTTCTCCAGGTTCTCTGGTTTTCCTTCCTCCTAAAAAATCCACATGTGAGTTGAGTTTGTATGATGTGTTGTTCTCTCCCTTGCCACGAGGGTTTTTCTTCCATTTGAGTTGAGCGTTGTATTTTGTAAATCTATAATGTAGTGGTAGTGCATGTAAAGCGAACCCCACGGAAGAGCTCTGTACGGCGAGTGATCGTTCTATTAAAAATGTAAGTTTTATATAGGACTAAACAAAACTGAGACAAGGAAAAAAACAAGAAGGGGGAAAAAAAAACAAAAAAACCAGGAATAATGGGTGAGTAATTCTTAAAAATGCTACAATATGCAGATGGAAAGTGGTCTTCATTTAATCAAAAAACATTTACATGCAATTTTAAAGCAAAGGAGATAGATGAGCGGACCTTAAGCTTTTTTTTTGGGGGGGGGGGGTGCACGTTCACCCTGTGCTCCCCCTGGTTACGGCCCTGTGAATGATGATTATTTTGATGATGATGATGATGATGGTGGTGGTAGTGGTGGTGGTGGTGATGCTGATAATGATACTAAAACAATTTCTGCTGCAAGTAAATAGGTAAATCGTGTTCTAGAGATTCCCATGGAAAATTGAAAAACATTATATTAAAGGATTCGTATGTTTATTAGCCGTAGGCCTTGTAATCAGCTCGTGAGCGGTGCTAATCTAGTGATAGCAATAGATTACAGTGTCCAACATTAGAACCAACGCATTGGTTGTCTGAAATAATAAGTTTAAGAAGGTGACACAGACTGATTGCTTATCTGTTGTGTTGGGGAGATTACATTTGACCTTATTTTGTACCCCGATTCTATGAATTTCCTTTCGCAATAAAGTAGAACTAAGTTATATTTGGAAACGGCCACGAACGTTCGATATACGTTAAAATTCAGACCATATGCGAGGCTGTCGTATTGTACTTCATGTATGTCACAAACACGTGGAACACCAAATACAATTATTGGCATCAATAGAATAATGTACATACATGACGTTTCTACCTTTCCGCAATAATAAGAAAAGTTTGGTAGTAATGCTAGTCAGTTCACTGCTCAACAACGTTTTTATTCGAATCTTCAGCACTATTATCCCAACTATTATCTACCAATCCTTTTGAGGCCGTTTAATGCAATTCTGAACATTTTATTCCGGAGAGGCAAGTAAAGTTCAGTGACAGCTTACCATTGGGCAGTTTTACCAATATTAGATAAATGCGGCGTTTTGTCGCCTCTTTTGCCCGTGTAAGTGTTAGTCGTTAGCGGCGTGTTCTGTTCTATCTATTACGTTAATCAGAAATAAGTCTGTGTGTCGCACACCTTTACTTCTGTCTCCAGGGGGATTTCCCAAAACTCACGTGGCCAATAATTGAGATCTATATAAAGCTAATAAAAACGTTTACGATTGGCGATACCATTTTCTTTTTTTTTGTCCTTTCCTTTCCTTTCCTTTCCTTTCCTTTCCTTTCCTTTATTTTCCTTTCCTTCCAATTTCCTTTCTATCTTCTTCTCAGTTCCTCTCATTTCCCCACTACTCATTTCGAACTCCTTATTCCAAACATCAACGCATCTATATAATTTCTATATTCCAGGGTTGTCCCTAACAAGTGCCGAAGGAAATATCTGTCTCCTACCCAAGAAAATCGGCTACTGTCGTGCTCATATTCCACGATTCTACTTCAACTCTCAATCTGGACGTTGCGAGATGTTTTATTACGGCGGATGTAGAGGAAATGAGAACAACTTTTTCACGTTGCGTGACTGCCAAGGCACGTGCATGTAACACGTAAGTAGCACTGAAACACACTGGCTAAACCTCGTTAAAGCAGGCTTTGAAACCCCAGGCTTTGGTGGAAATGTGCGTTTTACCAGAGAACATTTACTTCTCTGTGTCAAAGCTCCGTGTAGTTAATTGAAGATGAAAACATTCAGTTTATATTTAGGATATCCTCGAACATGAAAATTCATGTTCACCGTATCGTATCCAATAACTAAAATGCATTAATAATGTATAATTAATAAATACAAAAACTCATTAATAATTTCCAATTCTTCTATATACATCTTGAAACAGTTACTAGCATAATCCTTTTATAGTTCCTTTTTTAGCCTAGTTAACATAATTATCTTACGACTACCAAATGAGTTAAAACGTTTCAAAAAGGATTTTGAAAGAGAATTCTGAAATCTAGTAATGCGATATTAGGACGTAAAAAGCAGTGAGAAAAGTGAGAAAAGCTGCAATTAATCTATGTGAAAGATCTTACATTCTAAATTATAATTTTTCGGTGCAAGAATAATAACTTGTGCGAGGAAAGCTGAGTGGTCATTCAAAGAAACTTTTGGTTTTACTTGATTATCATTGAACATTCTCTTTACCTTGTGTTGTCATGGCAACCGGCTATCGTAACAAGCCCAAAAACACCACTCGAGGGAATACTGAAAAAAAGATAAAAACAAATGAATAAATGAATTGCATCTCATTAGAAAGTATTGATGCTAATAAAGTATTCTTTTAGTTGATTTTTGATTTTTGATTATTATTATTTTCTTTCGCAGAGCAAGTGATGAAAGTATTCAGTATTCAAGACAAGATTCCATAACAATGAAGATTGTAAATAAAAAATGATAAAAAAATCAGTTGTCTGAGACTGTAATCTTGATAGGTTTCTTAAGATATTTCTTTCCAGCTGAATTTTCAACACGAGTAATCTAAGACATCTTTCCTCTAGTTGGCTTCTTGTCTATTTTGCAGTTTAAATTTCGCCTCACCCTACTCCCGTGCGTCATTAACTTGAGTGCGCACTCGCTTTCCGTTTCGTTTTTAGTAGTAACCAAAACAATAAACGGAAAGAGCGCCCGCGAGCTCAAGTTGATGACGCACGGGAGTAGGGTAAGGCAAAATTTAACTGCATCCGGTTACTAAAAAAAGCCCAACCGAGAATTTACATGGCGCGCGGTTGTTAAGAATTTTCCCTCTTTTATTTATGCTCCCTTGAGTAAATCTATTCGAAAAGATGCAAGACTATTTTTTACATGCTACACCCGCGGGAGGACAGCATTTTGACACTAAAAATCGTTGCGTAGTAGTGGATTATCAGTGTAGTCCAGTCTGCATTCCGACTCCATTCCACATTTTTACTAAGTTACGTACGCCGCTGTAACGGCATCCTTGTCTCGTTTTCATTTTAGCGGCTTTAAGTGAAAGGTGCATCATCGCAAGCTCTTTTAATTCTGCTTCAGAAACACAAGTGCCTTTTTTTAGATATTAGACTCAAACTCGATGGCAGAATGAGTGCCTTCCTGGCAAATGCTTTGGTTTTCAGTATCGTATGCGTGAATCTTGCGAGGTGTTCTCACTTTAGGGGAGCAACACTCAGTTGGAAATCCGTAAATGCTAGCAGCACGACAGACAAGAGGGTAAGAAAATTGTAGATTAACTCAACCGTTAAGCAGTCAAACTTATGAAAGACATCTAATATAACGTAGGAAATCCTCGAAAACATTCATTTGAGTAGCACGGTATTATTCGAATCCTTTTCCATTCAATATTGCCATTGGCCGTTGATATTGGTAGAAAGCATGTACAATTCCGGCCTCGTTTTTGACAGAAACTACGGACCGCTATTACCCGATGTGACGGCATTTCAAAAAGTGTATTTTTAACTACGGGAGCTGATTAGCAACTCGGACAGACTTCACGTCAGTTAAAGTAACTGAGAACAAGAGCCTTGTGGAAGCCAAGACCGAACGTGTTTTGATTAATATCAGGCCAATATAACTCATTTTGTATGAATATATGATATATATCAAAGAATATATTATTATCATATCGATTTTCACTTTAAGATTGAAACTTTTGAAAAATAAAAAAATATCTTTTAAAATATCTTTGGTAAACTAAACAGTATAAGTATAATTATTTTTCATCTAATAAGATTACCAGCAATGAACTAACTTTTTAGTTGAGGGAATAGGTACAAAAAAAAAACAAGCTATTTGGTAATATAAACATTATAATGCAGCAACTATGCAGCCTGTAAATAGAAAGATAGATAGATATATAGATATAGATATAGATATAGATATAGATATAGATATAGATATAGATATAGATATAGATATAGATATAGATATAGATATAGATATAGATATAAATATAAATATGATAAATGATAAATATTTGAGTTTTGAACATCAACCAACATGGCCGCCTTGTATTTGGTTATTTCACTCCCTTGGGAGTGATTGAAAACCAGCAATATTTGAAATCAATCATCAAGTTTTTCACTCATTAGAAAAATAAATAAAATTGGCAAATTCATGAAAGGTCATACTGGAAAACTATTTCAATGTCATGTGTCATGGCTTTAACGTTACATCATGATTTATAACGAACTGTTAGTCATATTTGCTATCAATGAGGTTTTAATCCACTTAAATAAAATTAAAAGAATATTCATCAATTAACTGTTTTAATTGCCAGACAAATTGCATAGTTCCAAAAACTATCCATACCCCCCTCACGGAGGAATTTTTTTTAAGACACCCCCCTACCCCCTGGAAATTCCAATTTTCTTCCATACAAACTCTGTCATTTTTGTTCTTTTTCCAACCCCCCCTACTCTTCGGAAATTCCAAATTCCTCTGTGGGGTAGGTATGGATGATTTCTGGAACTACACATTATACAGTGTRACAATGTTCTATCATTCATTCAATATTCAAAAAAGATTCCTAAATACTTTGGATTGATTTATTTCTTAGATTATGGGAATTAATTAGCCGTTTCATTGCCGTGGCATACAATATCATACNAGTTCTTAGAAATAAGAGTTCTTAGAAATAAGAGTTCTTAGAAATAAGAGTTCTTAGAAATAAGAGTTCTTAGAAATAAGAGTTCTTAGAAATACTAAGAGTTCTTAGAAATAAGAGTTCTTAGAATTCAGAACTTGACACGAAAGATCACTCAGGTCAAAACATTAGCGCAGTTCCAAGAAAGAGGTGTAATGTAAAACCACCAGAGTTTCAAGTATAGTATTGCTGAACCTTTTTAAATATACATAGAACAGTCCTAGTCAACTATATTCGGTTGATTATTTCTATAAAAATTGCAATTTTTTCTTTTGTGGTTTAGTTGTTTTAGTTTTCTCGACAGCTAATTAAAAATACCAATCGGTGCTTAGTTACGTACGCCATAATTCGGAATTCAGCGCGCCCATTGATTTCCGAATTAGGAAACTTTAAGGGTCAATTCACTCGGGATATCCGGATATTATTGAACCCACAACCATTTCGTTGCGGTTCAAAACATTTTGTCGAAACGTAGCGTATCAGGACCTCAATGTTACCCATTGCAAAGCAAGTGTCATTTGCTGTATGAGATTCTTTGTTTGAATTCATATTCATGGGTCTTCTCATGTGTAATCGTTAAACAAGGAAAGGATAATCCAGGAATGAAACGAGGTCTCTAATACGTTTACCTTAGTCCCATGGTAGAGAGGTCTATTCAGAATCGTATTAGACCGTCCCCACGTATCTTTATGTTTTTGAATAGGCAACTTTTGGATTATGGATTGGCCTCCCGTCCACATAAACGTATCCGGTGAATTGTTGCTGAATACGCTGTAAATAGACCTCCTCGGCTCGGGTGTATTTTTTTTCCTATTTCAGATCACGTGTCATTCCCTAGAGTATCATTTCTTTGCTTAACGGTTTCGCATAAGAAGACACATGAACATGAATACAACTCAAACAAAGAATCTTATTCTCAAGGGAATGACAGGTAGTCTGAAATGGGAAAACATTACGCCCAAGAAGAGGAGAACTATACGTGAGGACTGTTGAACATCATATTCAAAATACACGGATTCGACTGTCCATACGTACTCACAGCGTATTCAACAACAACAACAACGACAACGAAAAGAAAAAGAAAGATGCGGATCCATCGTAGTCTTTTCCTCACGGGCCCTCTTCACCAAGGGCCCGTAAGTATCTGGGACCGGAACATATTACGGTGCGGGAGGAGATTTGATTCATTGTTGCACAAAATCTGGGTTTCCAGATAAAATTAAAAATTCTATTTTCTTAATTACCTAAAATATAAATGAAGTACATCTTATTCCAACTTGTCTATTTAAAGTGTGACAAAATCACTTGCTATTTAGTGAAAATATTCATTCATTTGCTCTTTCTTTTTCTTTGTTCATGCGGTATAGGTTATTATTTCGTTACGAATTGCCTGGCGGAGATCAAACACATACTGTGATCAATCCACGATCAATTCCGGCCGTCTCATTGGTCCTAGCGGGTCACGTCTCCAGTGTCGCTCAGGCTGCAGTGGGTACGTTGGCAGCATGGATTTCAAATGTACAGATTTCAGCGTGCAAGAGGATTGGTCAGCCGGTGAAAGGAACTACACATATAGATTCCCTGATATTCATTCTCCACTTTACCAGGCGAGGTAAATAAGGGACGGTTGGGACAGTGTTGACAACGGGGACAATTGGGACAACGGGGACGACAACGGGGACAATGGGGACAATGGGGACAATGGGGACAATGGGGACAATGGGGACAATGGGGACAAATTGTCGTAAAGTATTATGTTATAACGCGCGTGCTGATTGGTTGGGTCCCGTGCTTATATTAGAGAACAGAAACAAGTGCGGGAAAAAAATTTGATTTCAAACTCAAAATGGTGCGATTCGTGATTAAATGAGACCCAGTCAGATTGCAGAAATAACCAGTGATTTCCAAATGAGTATTATTAAGATTGGTAATCAATCAATCACATATCAGAATCCCTAAATCAAAATCCCTAAATAAAAAGATCCCTAAATTACTTTAGTTTTACTGGAAGCGATTGGATTTCCCTAGTCAAGGGAGGTGGCAACTGGGAAGTGAGAATGTACGTCAATCTGACGAAACGAAAGGACACTGGACTCATTAATACATCACCAACTGCCGCCTTGTCATCCATCATCAGACTGCAATATGGATGCAACCACACCATAGTCATACCAGGTAGGTATATCCCGTATAACAATCGACATGTCTACCAATGACGTACAGACTGTAATATGGATGCAATCACACCATAGTCATACCAGGTAGGTCTAGCCTGTATAGTAATCGACATGTCTACTAATGACGTACAGACTTTCACTGACAATTTGTTATCTATATACGATAATCTATTTGTTGTACAGTCAGTGATGCAGATAAGGATGACATACGATGTCGATGGGCTGAATCAAGTAAATATGAATGCGCCGGCGTGTGTAGGACCTTCCCTGGAGCCGTCCTAGACGAGGTAGGAATCAGTTTTGATTCGTTTTCTAATAAAATCTTCACTCAGTATCATTTCCAGATTTTAGAGCAAAGACCAAAGAATGGAAAGAGTCTGAACAGAATCAAGCTGACTTTCGCCCATAAAAAAATAGCCAGAAAATTTTGTAGAATTCTGCATTAGATAATGCAGTTAATTTTGAAAGGTCCGGTGTCACGTCAACTGCGTCATTTTAGATTTCCTGGTAAAGTCCCTATTGCATTGCTGCAGTTATTCTATCATGCGCACTAAGAGCACCGACATGAATCATCTAATGTTTGGCTAACTGGAAATAATTGAATTTAATTCAGCGAAAGTGTCAAATGGAGTATTTGGCTACAGGAAGAATCGGTTGGTACGCTGTCGCTATCATGGTTGAAGACTTCACAGACCGTCTATCGAGTAATGCTTTAAGCGGCATCCCTATTCAATTCTTAGTCCAAGTGTTCACATCTAGCGCAAGTTGCTCTAGTAAACCAGAATTTAGTGGAGAAACAAGAGTTGATGGATCGTGCATTGGTGTTCCTCATGGCTCGACATTGAATGAACGCATCATTGCCAAAAGCCAAGGGACAGGAAACAGGTATTGTACTGCAAAGGTGTTTGCAATTATTCCCAAGACGAAGAAATAACACTCCAAAAGATTTGGCGGTTGTGTTGCCTCGTGATATATCAAAAAAATAGATTTTTTGTTAAATTCAACAAACATGGCGTACATAAAAACTAGCAAGAAAGCGAGTAAGGGCAGTGCCATCATAGGACATTGTGTCAACACCAACGTCTAGCAGCACGACCAGTTTTCCCGGCTTCAATGTATATTACATGTAAACAATGTATCACACTTTGTCTTGTTGTATCACACCGTGGGACAATCACAACAAGGCTAGACTACAAACTAATTTAAAGCTGAAAAGATGAAATCGGAATTTAAAAATTGATCTTCACAACAACTTTACTCACATGTGATAGCGCATTCAGGAATGAAACCCATAAACGTCCAAATAGGCGAGAGCCGACAACGCATGCGCAGCGCACACCACCCGTGCTTCCCCAAATTTGAAAGGCACACTATGTCTAATATGCCTAAATTTTAATAGGATTATAGAAATCACGACGATCAGTCCCTCTGGACTCACCAAGTCTTCTTTGGCTCAGTACTCTGCCAACGAATGGTATGTAAACGTGACATGGACTCCAAGTCAATCACAAGTAGATCCTGTCATATTCTGCTACACTGCTATTGATGCCAACGGGTAAGTCAATCACAAGTCGACCCTGTCATTCGTCTGCACTGCTATTGATGTCAGTGGGTAAGCCACCAACAAAAACGTTAAAATAGAATAGAAATGAAGGGAAATGAAGGAAAAATGAAGGAAATTAAAACGAGAGAAGTAGAGAATGAAAATAGGAAACAAATCCTGAAAAGATGAATATATAGAATRCCCTTTTCAAAAACGGTTTAATAAAAGTAATTCTAAAACTTTGCAATCTAATTTTGCTTATGTACAGATTATCATCCGACCAAAGCTGCGTTACACTTTTGGCTGGAGGTAAATTTTCAAACCATATTATATCGATYATGCTTTCATTGCAATATTCACTATGTTGTTTATACATTCTAGTTGCACCTCCATATATRGTCAATGGTTCCCACTTTCCAACTGGTCTGATTTACCCAAACAATCAAAGATGGACCGTAAAGTTTGACAAGGAGGTACGTCTTTGAAAGACAGTCGTTTTTCACCTCATGTATTAGTTGTTCGATGAGTCTTGCTTTGGTTCCAAAGAATCGCTCTTGTCATCAAGATTGGTGCCGATAAATGTGATGCCAATTGTTATCCAGTGTGGCGCTATTTTGTAAAATTAATACTTACTCACGTTATTTAGTGTGCTAAATTACTAGTAATCAATGACAAAATAATAACAATAATAATAATAATAATAATAATAATAATAATAATAATAATAATAAACTTTATTACAGTCTCAAAAGCTTCTATCTTGGCACACGTGCTTTGCTAATCGGGGAGACCCTGCTAAATATACTATCTATATACAATTAGGAATATAAAAGGAATATACTATATATATGAAATTAGGAATACATGGGGATTAAAAAGGGCCCAGTATAGAAAATAAAAAAAATTTAATCCAATAGTCCCTTTCACAGTTCCC
>NW_022261767.1:55485-65822 GCF_009602425.1 Actinia tenebrosa | reverse complement strand
CAAATTGTTCTCAAGGTAAGTAAATACAAAAATATGCAAGGATCCCATAATAATTCTATCGTATACATCCTATTAAAAAGAGGGAAAGACTGGGAACCAGCACCACGATCGGTAAAAGATTCAAAAAAGTATATTTCCATTTCAAGAAAGATCATGTCCAAATTAGTAAAAAAAAATTGGTAAAGTGACCTATGGTCAAAATATGATCAATTGTTTCCTTTCCTTACCCAGCCACTTGTGAGAAGAATTGTTCAGATCACGGGGTGTGTTTTGCACCAGACCAGTGCAGATGTGAAGAGGGATACACCAGACCAGATTGTTCTCAAGGTAAATAAATACAAAATTATGCAAGGATCCCATAATATTAGCTGTTCCGAGGTTGAGGGAAAAACTTGGTCGAGTTTACATTATAGTGCATTGTGGGAATGTTTTAGCGGGCGAAAAAAACCCAACTTGGAAATATGTCCCCTAAATCAGCCGCACAATGCACTGCAATGCAACTCGACCCAGTTATTCCCTAAACCTCGGAACAGGTAATTCCTATCGTATGTTAGCCAACTAAACTTTAGGATTCAGGTCACGCGTACGTGAATACCTATTCTAGCCAAACAAACCTTAGCATACGTAAAAAGAAATTATAAAAGAATATAGACCCCTTTCACTGAGTCCCAAGAGGAATTGTTCTGGGGACAAAACAATGGATTTTTTTTGCATTAGAATAGACGGTCAGAATATTTTTTAGTACATATTAACACATATTATATCTGAAAACCAGGCCATTTTAGATTAAACTGTTTCACTAGGAGCAAATTTTGTTGAATTTTCTATTGGATTTGGCGATTCTATCCCCCACATAAACAAGCAGTGACGTCATATTGAAATTGGGCAATTCCTTCAGGAATAACGCAGCGCAACCGTGACGTCATAAAAACGAAGACAAAGGCGAAATTCGGACAAACAAACTTACAAGTTTACTTTCAGCAGATAATTTTCACAGGCGATCGCAGTAGATCTTAGTTTACATGGGTTATTATTGTAACTTTAAGTAAAAATAATAAAATCGGTTCGTATAATCCTCGTAGCGGTTAAACAGAATGCAATGTTTGTCCGAATCTTTAAGCTATTTTTAGAATCAGTGCGCTGCGCTATTCAATGCAAGGAGTCTATAGCTGGAAAATCGAGAGAATCTCGTCACCTCGCAACGATAACATCACGTCACCTCCAGCCCCTCTCAGGCCAAGGGAGCACGGCAGATATAAATTTGTTGATTGGTCTTCCTGTGGTACATAATTTCATTGATTGGTCCTCCTGTGGTATAGAGGCGCATGCGGTTACTTAAAAGTCGCGCGGGCTCATACGTAAACAATATGGCGGATGATAAATATAAATGACGGGGAGTGAAACTATGATCATGTGACCGGGTATCGGCCAATCAGCATCAGGAAATTACCAACGTACTTTGTAGCATGCTCATCACGGTGTTTTGGGCCAGCTGTTTATCGTGAAAGCCTAGCATTAGCATAAATTAGCAATTAAAACAGCCTGGAAGATAATTTATTTAAAACATTTGCATACCGGAAACCAAAATGTCTTCACTTTTAATGATGCTTTGTCTGGGTTAGTCAAACAAAGGCTTTTTCTTCAGTTAGTATTGGATTTAGTGTGTTTTATATCATGAAATGCAGAGAAACTTTTTTATTGAAGGAAATTATTAAAGAGGAGAGAAAGAAAGGATGTCAATTTACATTCATTTTTTGGCATTGCTACCGAAAAAATCCAAACACGGAATAATTGTTGCCTTCAAAGCAAATAAAGAGGCCGTAAAAAGGATTTCCGTGTGTTGGTTACTAATGATAGAATTTTAATCGTCTTGTCAGTCGTAAAAACTTGATTTTATTTTAGCGTAAAAGGCAACAGCAAGCCTTTGTCTTTTGGCGAATAAAAATTACTTCAATTACAATTATAAAAGTAGATTTTAATACATGTATAAACGATATTCGTCTGGAAATTATTAACAGCCTTAGTATAAAGCTATAAAGGCAAAGAACAGGATGTAAATACAAAAAAGCAAAAACAAAACAAAACAAAACAAAACAAAACAAAACAAAAAAACAATGAAGCACTAAAAGTACGAGGTCGATCAATCAACAATTTAAGTTATTTCGTTTTCAAGAATTCAAATATTTACTGGAATTGCATATTTACACTAAATACTTTTGAAAATTGTATCTAGAACTTACAGAGTTATCAGAGTAACTTATCCTTCAGCTGTGTGATGAAATCGTTTTCGAAATTGTGGATTTGAGGAGTTTTTGAAGCTACAGTATTATCAGCCTGAAAGATCGCTAATCAATTTCACTTTGAAGTCCCAAAATTCGCCAAGATGTGAACTTGCGGCGAACAAACTGTTGAAGTTTCGAAAAACCAAAGAGAAAATAGATGAAATACCCATTGACCGAGTCGACCTGGGCGCATACATTAGCAATAATTTAGCTCATTAACTGGCCCTGGCAACCCAAGTGGCCCTGGCAACCCAAGTGGCCCTGGCAACCCAAGTGGCCCTGGCAACCTGACGTAGCATTGTCGAAAAGTTTGAAAAAGCTGCATTCCCCGTCAATATTATATATGCCGCCATCTTTGATATTTACTTGAGCCCACGCTATTTTTCGCGGATAACCGTATTCGTCAGCATACGTCATTACCACAGGAAGACCAATCAACAAATTTATGTCTGCCGTGCTCCCTTGCTCAGGCCTGCTTACTTTTCGGTCAAGAGAAATATAATAAATTTTCCCTCGTGTACACGACACGAGGAATCCCGCTTGATGTCAAAGCAAAACTACTCACAAATGCCGGCTCTCAAATGCACAGAAAACATCGCTTTAGGACAAGTTATAGACCAAAAACCAAAAAATATTTTCACGTAGTCAAAGATGGATCAAGAAGTGTTCTTTAAGAATTCAGGTGTGTGTTTTTAGCAAACAATCGTATATTATTTGTTTTTTTGGACAAGCATTTTTCTCGACGAATCAACAAAACAAAGACTTTCTATCAAAACTTTTTATATTTCTATAGATAAGCTTAATTTATTTTAATGCTGGAGGAAATATAACACGGAGAGCATATTACGACAACAAATATTCGTCCTTTATTTTAATAGCTTTGTAAATCTTTAACAATTCGGTTGTTTTTGACCAACTATTGTATGTTTTTCGTTCAAGAAAAATGAAGCTTTGCTCGCCTCCTATCAACGGGGTCCTATCGGCAAAACAAAGTAGACTTTCACTCAGTAATTTTATATCTTTTTACAGATAATTTATTTAATTATTGAATGAAATAAAAATTTTATCAAATATTCAACTGTTTATAAAGCTGTTCGAGCAAGTATGATTAGAAAAATGAGCTTAAATTTGTGTTGTTGAGAGATGTTATTACTGCCAATTTACTGACAAAGAAATTAGTCATTTTGTATTTTGCATTGCCTTTTGCATTATTTTCTATTTTGTCTCAGTTGTTGTCAAGTTTAAATGAATGTAAGCTTTGTTTTTGGAAAACTGTAAAAGACCTAATTAAGTAAACCTTATTTTTTGCTCACCTTAAACCAGTTTTCAAGTCTGTTTTTGAGTCTTGATTTGCCCTAAATCTCCAGATTTTCGATTTCCTTGAAAGACATCCGAGGTAAATTTCACTAAACTTGATATTGTATTTGATTATCTGTAGTTATCTTTCGTTTTTTTAAGTAAAAGAGATTCAAAGCCTAAAACTGTCGGCCTTGTAGAAACTTTGTCGAAGAATCTTCCAAGAACAAAACTAGCCCCTGGGGGTGGTGGTGACTTATGTACGAAATTCCTAAGTGGGAGAGTATACTCGCGCAAAGAAAACAAAAAAACAATGAGGTGCATTTCGATTCGATTTCACTGCATGGTTTTTATTATGGGAGAAATTATCTTCATCTCGAATAAAAAATAATTGAAAGTTTTTTCCCCGATCTCATTTTTACCTTTCAGTTTCATTCAAATTGTTCTCCCTGTGACTTCCGTATCGGGAGCTCCGCTTTTAGGCAGTGCATAAATATATTTAAAAAACTCATTAATAATTCATGAAGGAAACACAATAGAAATCATGACCATGAAGGAGGTTTTATATCTGACATAGATTCGTCTTCATTTGCATAAACTTTAACTTGGATTTTCTCTATCAAACATGGTTCATTTCGTAAAGAATTCGGTACAGTATGAGAACATACATCTGGAGTTTTTTAAGCCGTTTAATAAACTCGCAGATCGTGTTTTATCGGGTCTAAAACCACTCGGCTGCGCCTCGTGTTTTATACCCGATAAAACACTCCTGCTCGTTTATTAAACAGTACATATTAAATTAATTTTGACTTCAAAGTACGTTAAAGTCGACTCCAAAGCATTCCTTCATAGCCATCAGTTTTTAGCTTTCATTTAATATAAATGGCCCGACGAAACGCTTAGTTATTACTCACCTTACTAAAGATATGAAGATTTGAAGATGTGTACCAAGCTTGCTCTAAAATGAAGGCACAATGAGCTCTGACTAATTTCGAAACCTCCTAATGCTTGCTCGGCTGATAAAAGTTTTTGAATCTTATTATATCTGTTCACACTGACCACCATGTGCAGTCAGCCTGAAAAAAATCTATTGAAAACCTCTGATTCAGCTGATGAACATTCTGCACGAGACAGGATATAATAGACCTTTTTGCTTTATCGGTATTTTCGAAATCCATGCACCCTAGAACAAAGAGTGATAATTATTTGCCCGTGGAATGTGGTTTTCTTTGTTACGATATAGCACTTCGTACTATAGGGTGCGTACTGGTTTTTTTTGAGTGCAATGTGTTACGCAAATACGCATTTTATTGGTTTATATTGTCATTTTTGAAAATATTGATGCTGTTCGGCACTGCCGACCATCAATATTGTGAAGAACAAAATATGCTTTATGCCTATGCCTTGACTCTGAGGTCTTGCCGTGTACGAGCAGAAGAAATATTGGACTTCAGTTTATTATTCACGATGCTTCTTGTTTGTGGAGATGTTGGAGGGGAGCTAGACGTTTTAGAAAGACTATTTCCAGATTTAAGAGGGCACAGGCGAAGAGGAAATGACGTATGGTCTGAGCTACTCAATATACCACCTTTATTTTGGCATCTGACTGGTGAGACGCCAGAGACGTTTGAAGGACTATATCAGACAGCATATCCTTGGATTATCCAACCAAGAGACCCCAGGTTCAGCATGTAGGTCTACCAAGGCGTATTCGACCAACCTTGCTTAATCCAAGAAATCGTCTTTTGGCTGCATTAATATGGTTTAGACAGTATGTAGAGAAGAGCTGGTTTGTGCACTATTTCAGATAAGCGTAGCAACAGTGACGAAGTTCATCACATCATTCCCATAGCATGGTACATCCTAAGAGATCAAATTCGATGGTCAAATGCTGCCGAGTGGGCAACATTTAGGAATAGCTGGGATACTTTTCCTAATGCAGTGGGTGCTATAGACTGTACCATACATCGAATATGGAGACCATCTGTGAGGCAAGCGACCTATTATCGTGCCGATAAGAAAACACATTTCTTGGCTACCATCGTCATCGTTAACACAGACGGGCTTCCTGTTTACGTAAGGGCAGAGTACGTATTATCAATGCGTAACGGACGTACATGAAAAATGAACAAAAGTCTACAAGGTCTACAAACCTCGCCTAAAATATCATTTTTCAATAGTGCATATTTAACGACATATACGCTAGATGCCCGCGCAATTTCTTCGCATCGATTTTCGATTAGTTTTGTGTGCGTACACTGTACGCTAATGACGTCATTCCATGCACTTGTCCCTCATTTTTACCGAAGTATATCTTTTTTATAATTGAGGGAATAAAGAATATTCGTAGAAACCGTCCATTATAAAGCTTTCTTTCGTCCAAACACCGTACAAGTGCTCGTTCACCAGGGTTTACGCATATCAATTATATCTTAAACAAAGAAAACCACATTCCACGGGCAAATAATTATCACCCTTTGTTCTAGGGTGCACGGATTTTGAAAATACCGATAAAGCAAAAAGGTCTAATGCAATGATGTGTGTGAAAACATTAAGCAATAGCAGAAGTTCATAACTTCTGGCAATAGGCCTCCTCTCGGCTTTTTATTTCAAACCACTTGTCATTCCCTAGAGTATCATTTATAATTTGTTCAACGCTAGCGCTAGAAGGCACATAAATATTGATATGACTTAAACAAAGAATCTTATTCTCAAGGGAATGATCGTGGTCTGAAATGGGAAATAGGATGATCTTGAGGGAGAAGGTAAGGAGAGGGGAAATAAGGGATGGCCTAATATTGCTTCCATACAAAGCCTTGCCCTACCCTAACTTCATTCTATCACTCAAATATTAAATAAATTGATAGGGCCTTTTTGGTATAATTATGAAAAGTCTCCCTCCCTCTCTCCGTTTCTCCCTACATCCTTCTCTCCTCTTCCCTCTGTACGTTCCTTTCCATTTCTGTATCGAAATAGCAACCAAACTCGGGGCTTAAATATGTAGTTTAAGAATTTCTTATTGATTTCCTCAGATTCTACTGTAAACACAAATCCTGGAGACGCCAAAAACCTGGCTGCTATCGTAGGGGGCCCCGTAGGCGGTATGATATTTCTTCTTCTAATTATTCTACTCGTTGCCAGGGTTTCACGAGCTCGTAAAAGGGCAGCTGTTCACAATGGTGAGTGAATATAACAATATCCAAAAACTTCCTCGGCCTCCCAATACTAAAATCTTGATAAAGTTATTGTATTATTATATTTTAGTATAATTTTAGAATTGAATATAGCGTTTCTCGAGCTGTGATTGGTCGAGAGCGACCAGTGATTCTGAGACGATAATCACTGCTGGAGCGGTGATTATGAGGTTTTCCAGATCGAAAGTAATACTAAAACGTTTTCTTATCTTTTTTATCCTGAATTTCGACTTTTCTCTGATAATCAAGTCTACATTATGCTAAAATAATTATTCCCCTCAGGCTCAGTGATTATGGTGATATTTATAATAAATCTATAATAATATGTTTATAATATGCAACCGATAATCAATTCGCCTTTGGCGAATAATTGTTAAATAATGTTAAGCTTAACAATTAAGAGGATTTTTTTTCAATAACGAGCAGTAATGGCAAAAAGCGCCAAAAACTAGACATTCATATGAGTTTTGATTCCAATTTTCGTTTTGGGTTAACACTCAAAACCTTTTTTAAACAGTTAGAAACTGATGTACTATGATAAAATGCCTGTTCGAAGCGGCATTTTCAATCGTACAAAGATGTTTTGTTGCATTTAGGGTTTTTTATAGAAAATATATGGGAAATAAGCAAATGAAGGCCTAAACCTCATTTGAACCTGCTTGGATACGAATAGAATTCTCTATTTGTCACTACTTACCACTAATAAGGTTTTAAYAGGCATTTCTTCTCAACAGAAAACATCACGGAAAACGATCATAACAAACTTATCGAAAATGCAACCGTTGACAATGGTGAGCCAAGAAAAAAAACAAAAACAGATTCCAAAAACTTTATGAGCACTTATTAAACGACTCTTTTCTCGACAGCTGAAATTCAGGAATGCGTATACAACAATCCTACTTTTGCATATGGCTCTTTGTGTTAAAAACACGGAGACCAGTATTACAAACACTATAAGTGTGCAACATAAATACCTCTAAATACTTCTAAATTATGCTAATCCTGTTGTTTTCTATTGTTTAATTAGCACTATTTACTACTAAATAGTGCAAGGTGTTGCACACTTTTAGTGTTTGTACTCTACGAGTGCTTGGAAAAGATACAGTGATTAGATGAATAGTGCGGGAGCAGTGGAACAGGTGGAAATCCATTTCAATGATATGGCGTGTTACGTTTCCCCTCAAACCGAAAGTTCACAGTATGAGACTATAAATAAAGAAAAAACTTTGTATGCAATTGTTATTATTATTATTAGGTTTTAAATTTATATTTAAAGCTCTGTTAAATGGCGCAATCTAGCCTTAGTGGATCTAGGGGAGCGTTGCTTCTCGTCAAACAGTCAACGGGACCATGATAATTAAAAGATAAAATATTGATAATAATAATAATAATAATAACAATAATAATAATAGTAATAATAATAATAATAATAATAACAATAATAATAATAATAATAAAACAATANTAATAATAATAATAATAATAATAATAACAATAATAATAATAATAATAAAACAATATTTTGGGATAATCTGTACTCTATAGCCAATACTTTTTTTTGAAAAAAAAATCATTCACTGTCATACGATGATTGGAAACATTTTGACCAACATTGCACAGCACGATACAATACAATCAATAGTATTTTRAATTAGAAATAAACCAAGGTTGCCCGTCGATAAAGCCAATTTGAAGAACGAACATGTGATAAGAGTAATAATAATATGCTAAGAGACCTTTTTTTTTGGATAGACGCTTCGATTAATACGTTCAATTAACGAGTTAAAATCAATGTTAAAAGACAACCGAAAGTGGAGTAAGAGTTACAGAGAGGTGACTCTTGAAGCACAGGAAGCGCATAAAGAAATGCGCAGTAAAAAGCAACATGGATACGCACTCCATGGAACTCGTAGACAAATTTAATTACTTATCTAAGGTGGCTCGAGGGGATTTTCTTGGCGTGCTACCTTTTAACTTCGAATCGCAAATACGCTGCGGATACATACAAAGCAATGGTTTGATAATAAAAAGAGCAACTAAACCAATCATGTTCAGGTACGAGATCACGTGACTGCACTAGCTGCCCATGTGATTTAAGGCTACGTGTACAACAGATAAAGGGTGTAGACCTTTGTGCACCGTCATTCATCTATCTGACTTATCGATAGACAACACTCGAGCAGCCATGGCCAAAACAGCTTCTACATTGGTGGTATTTCTTGTATGCCTTTTCCTGGTGGCAGGTCAGTTCAACTTTAAGTTACAGTTTATTTATCACTTGCTTTTTTCACAAATGAGCAACAAGGTAAAAACCGAGACCCTGTTCCTGATCCAACAGAAAAGGAAAGTTTATATGTCCAGGGATCGGCGGATTTCAAAAAAAATTTGGTCCGGACTACGATAAAAAACTTTAACAGATTCAGGTGGATCCTGTACTTATCGGATTGCGGATTTATCCGTGTCAGTTTTTTTTCTTTTGTTTGTTTGTTTTTGGTCCGGATTTCAGTTTTTGCTGGTTATAGAGATCGGATCGTGGATCTAAACCACAAAAGTGTTAAAAGCTACAATCACTTACAAGAGAAAGGTTAAATTGTTTATTATAGGATATTTGGATTTGAGCAAATTTTCGTGCGGATCGACGGATTCGGATATTAATTTTAACGGATCGACGGATTTGCATACCCCTATTCAACCCCTTCCAGAAACGTTGTTAAGAAAATTGAAGAGAATGATAACCAATAAAATTAGCATTTATGCTCGGACGACTGTGCAAAAGAGTTGTCTTTCTTTTCTTTTTTTTTTTTTTTTGCAAACAGATGCGAACCATCTTAGGCTGCGTTCATAATGTATGGCAATTGCTTGGGGGCAGGGGCAGGTAAAAATTTGAAATTTCCAGAATAATTCTCAACACCACCTCTTAAAGTCATGCGAAAAAAATACGATCCCCCATAAGCAAGGCTTGTAGCGTCTTCCAAAAATTGTGCACCCCCCCCCTATTTTTCTGATATAGAAATTCGCCCATCCCCCCTTTTCTTCCTACCAAAATTTTCCCGATCCCCCCTCAATTTCACTTGCCCCCCCTCCGATCCTCTGCCATGCATTATGAACGCAGCCTTAGTATTTCTAGAAAAAAAACCGTCTACTAATTTTTTAAATACAGGTTTAAGACTTGAAATAATCATAGTTAATGGAGCGGAATTGTTGGGAAACCTATTGTTCTAGGTTTTTGTTCGACTTTATCCATTATTATATGACGTTGACCCTGCACAGAGAAGGAAAAGTTGCTTCATTTGTTCACAGTATTCTGGAATATATTTTTTCCCTAAAAAATCGTTTTATGATAATTATTATTCGTTAATTAATCCTATATGATTAATATTAATTGTTTATTGAAAAGGGAATTGCCTTTTTTCATGTTTTTTTTATTTATCATCTAGTAACTTACAGTGCGAATCGAAATACCGTGGGCGGAAAAATTTATTCGCATGGTTTTTTGTGATGGTACGGTTCAACCTCAAACGCAAAACAATGGCTTTGTTCTATGGAGTTTCCAAACCATTCCACT
>NW_022261767.1:18129-40951 GCF_009602425.1 Actinia tenebrosa | reverse complement strand
TCACCTCCAATTAACCAATGAGCGTGCGCGTTCTTAGGAAGTACACAAGTTGGTATATGCTAAAACTCCACACAGCACAGTGAGCAATTTTTTTATTTCTTTTTTAAGATGCAAAGGGCGCATGCGTGGTGAGTGCTCTCATAAAGCACGCGCTCCCAACCAATCAGAATGAGAGTTATTTTATAAATATATATATACTGCCTTTTTATACTAATTTTCTTGACGAGAAAGCTTTACCTTTAATGTCACAGAATTAGCATGTGCCACGAAAAACCTATTTTAGCTTCAAGAAGCCGCAAAACTATGAAACTGCGAGTTATTGAACATCTCACCCCATGTAGAATCAATACTGTGAATATTGTCAGAAGGGTAATAGGCACTTTAAAGAGTTGTATGAAAGTATTTAAACTATATCTATATCTCGTGATAAATACTTACGGCCTTTGATTGGTATGAAGGGCGTTACAGTTCCAATAGCTGAATCCAGCAACATTTCATTTTTGTTTATTCGTTCGCCTGGGTTGTCAATGCTGTGCTTCATCATATATCCTAACATATTGGAGGAGAAGGCATATGGAGCCACCAACATCACACCTGTATAAAGATAGATGAATGTTGCCAGCTAAATTGGATTCTTTTGGCCACAAACTTTGTCTTGTTATCATGGTATGTCATTTAATTTTAAATTCAAAAAAATTTAAACCTCTATCTGGTTAATTTACACCTACTTGCAAGAACGTTATCATACGAAAATAGAACATTAGTGATTTAGTGGGATAGGAATTATATTAAAAAACAAAAGAAGATCACTGAAGCTGAACTTTTTCTTTTGTCTTTTAATGTATTCCTTTCTCAATAAATTACTAATGTTCTAATATCGTATGACAACGTTCTTGCAAGTAGGTGTATACAATAAACTTTTTTACTTTGAATTTTATTTCGATTTCAGCATCCATTAAGCTAGTTGTTTTCATTCCCTCCCTCCCTCCTTTATTCCTTAATTCTTCCTCTTCTTTCTCTTTCTTGTGCTAATGGACCCTTCTCAAAATTATGTTGGATGCAAGACTAACATAGAAATACAAAAGAAATCACACTTTTCTCGATGGAATTTGTGCCATTTCTTTTGTATTTCCATGTTAGCCTCGTATACGATGCTTTTAAGAAGGGTCCATTTCTTTATTCTCTTTGTTTTGCTCCATCCTTTCGCACGCATCTTTCTTTCTTTGTTCGTTAGTCTTTTAATCTATTCAAAACAAGTATTGTACTGACTTGCCGCTAATGGGACCCCGGCTACTGCTGCGAGAGTCGCGACTGTTCCGGTTACAGCCCCAGTAAAACCAGCACTTACAACGCCTGAAGAGGAAATCAATAATTACTTAATGATTAACAAATTTTATTTTAGTTCTTAAAATAAAATTGAAGACTAGTATACTCGATGTTTCGACGCCCTCCRGCGTCATTTTCAAGAATGAAAGTAAAGCAAAGTAATAATTTGAATACATAAAGTTCTGTAAATACTCATGGGATTTTATTTATTAATAAATAAAATATAATGATATAAAACTTATCCGCGTTAACAATTTTTTTTCACTGTCTTTTTCTTTGTTTTTGGGGCCACAATATTTTGTTATCCTCAATTACACATGGACTTGTCACACGAGAAATATTTTACACCTCCAAAATGCACACCTTTTTGGGGTTTCATTGTAAATTAAAGTAGTGTTTATCCCTTAAGATTTTATCTACATACCTCCCAATGTTATGTCTTCTCCGGTAGCCCACTGTCCAACAACATAGGACCCTACGCTGGCAGCAGCTCCTATCAATGTACCTGCTAGTATGAGTGGGAAACGTCCTTGTGGATCCTGGAGTGATATTGGATTGTTGTACGCATATTGGTAGAGATTGGTGCTTAATGTACGATAACCTGAGAAATATATGGGGGAAAATATTCCGGTTCAATGAATTGTTTGGTCTACATGTCTTGGAGAGGGTGGTCTGTATAGCTCAATTACCTAATGGATCGTAGCTCAGAAATCTACCAATCTCTGCATCGTAATATCTTGATCGCATCCTGTACAGGTATGGGATACCCTTCTCTTGCATGACTCCCCATTGACCAACAAATAGAAAATCATTGGATACACTTTCCCTGATGTACAAGATGATTCCAAAAGGATCGTAACGATAGGAATTGAGAACTTTTCCTTGGTGGTCAATGAGACCCACAACATTACTGAAAGAAATAAGACATCCATATTTTATTAAAGCGTTCAGGTATGCCGGATCAGACAATGAAATGTCCAAAACGTGATAGCATGTTTTAGCTTGTTGTTTCAAGTGACATGAGGGTATACAATAGGTTTCGCGTGATGCTGGATTTAGCATTTTCCGGGGGAGGAGGTACATGATCGAGCGAAATACAGAGCGGGAAGTAGCGGGAATTTGAGCGTGAACGTGAAGCGGTAGCGGGATTTTGTGTTTTTGAGGGATCGGGATGCGGGATTTTCGAGGAATGCTAGCGTGATACGGGGTTAATTAACGTGTTTCCTGCTTTTCGTAACTTATTAACTAGCTTATAGACATAGAAATGGCCTGCCTTTCTGTTACAGAAAGGAGAGACCGGAATTTCGAAAAAATATCGCGGGATATGGAGTACAATAATGGGGTGTTCTCAAACCGCTATTGGTGTACCCTCTGACATGAGAGACGCAACATGAGGTCCGGAGGTTGAAATTGGTTGAGCCCTGACCGATGCATTTACGTATTACTTAACACCAACTAGGTCATTAACCCATCATTCATCAAAACCGCTCAACTCACCCTTCTCCATTGAATTCATAATAAGCGGCAGTACCATTTCCATCCAATCGAGCAAGTAACCCTTCGTTTTCTGTATGAACGAAAAGAGTGAGTTGCATGTCCCCTGAAATCTAAGAATATCCAATAATATTAGTGCATTTTTGGTGGCATTTTATGGATGTATGCTGTCACAGTGCGACTACCATAACTGGGCTCAAGGGCGGATCCAGGGGGGGGGGGGAAGGGGGCTAAAGCCCCCCCTTCAGCAGAAAAACAAAACAAAACAAAACAAAAACTGAGGAATTAGATGCTTTTTTTGTTTTCCGTTGTGTTGACGGTAGAAACTCAATTAGCCCCCCGCCCCTTATAATTTTGGCTGGATCCGCCCTTGGGGCTACCTAGACAGCGAGAACCAATCAAATTGAACATCAGAAGCCAGCAGACAACAATAGGCTTTCAACATATTCTTTTATTCCCACGAGTAATAATTGCCATTCTCGTGCATTCTAGGTTTCTGATTGGCACGACAATGATTTGGCGTTGGTTTCCAATTCATTCTACAATTTGATTGGTTCTCGCTGTCTGGGTTGCCCAGGCTGTAGTAGTCGCACCGTAATAGATCCTTTGCATAAATGTACTAATCATATGGAGAAAAGTACTAAGCCTCTCTTGTGTGTATGAAAACAAAAGATGTGGTTTACTACTCTTCTGTCTATGAATGTTGATCTAATGCTCTACCTGGGCGATCATGTTGCTGCCAAAGACACCAAATGGATCGACAACATAACGAGTCTCGCCGCTGGTACACTTCTTTTTGTACAAGTTCCCCAGTGAATCGTAGACGTAATCACACCTGAAAGAAATTTTTTACAGATTTTAAGAAAGGCGTTGCAAAATTTTCAGATAAACACTTACGATTTTTTTGACTACACAAACTAGTCAATGCCATTTGAATGTTATATGGTACGTGCATGTTCGTACTTTACAATAGATATATATTTCCCATGTAAGAAAATAGGAAACCATTTAAAATCTCGCAGATTTACGGTTTGTATGGTGCAATACATGTAACTTATGCACCGTCTTTTTACGTTACTCAAATCCTTAACATAGTTTGGCTAACGATTGCAAGGTCTCTTTCTGGACCGTCCATAGGATCAGCTATCCAACGTCTGTAGTATGAATGGCCTACCTTTCATTTACTGTCTCTGTTTGCAGCAAAACATTCTCCTCGCTGAATACATACTTCACATCCTTGGCACGTGATTTTGGGTTATTTTTTGAGAGCATATTACCGTTTCTGTCATAGGCAAACTTGTTATTCCCGACTGACATGTACCGGTTGACATTGTCGGTCTCATAGTTCTCTCTGTGGCCACCATCGGTGGAGAAGACCCTGTTTCCACGACTGTCATACTCGTATGTATGTGTGTATCTGGAGCCGTTTTTCATGACATCCGTCCAACCAACTAGTTGAGAAGCTGCGTCATACGCGAATAAACGAATCCCGTCCTTCGATGTGATTTTGACAGGTCTTCCCTTGTCATCGTAATCGTACTCGAAACTCGACGATATGTTCCCAAATGGCGAAATATTTACGAGTTTCTTTAGTCGCTTCATCCCTGGTACATAAGTATACTTCGAAGAGCCATTGTTGCCTAGGATCTTTTTGACCAGCTTTCCATCCGAGTCATATTCCATTTTAAGAAGTTCATGTGCCTCCTCATGTCCAGTAGTGTGAACCTCTGATAGGCGATTATGATTATCATAGAGATAGGTTACATTATAACCTGTAGAGTTCTCAGACAAGCCTATTCTTTGGCCATTCTTGTTATATCTGTAGTCAAGGTGACGCCCATCGGGATAGGTAACGCTAGTTGGTTTGTTGTCACGATTGTATTGAAGCGTGACCGTTCCTTCCTTATTTGTCGCCATGATGATGTTTCCTCGTGAATCGTGTAAGTAGTAGGTTGGACCAACATCGGGAACGGACTTCTTGACCTATGAAAATACAAATTTGGTCCGGGTTACTTTATACTAATGTGACCATTGTTGGAGAACCGGAGAACCCGAAGAAAACCCTCGTAGCACAGGAGAGAACAACGCATCAAACAAACTCAATTCACGTGTGGCGACCGCAGGGCTCGAGCCAGCGACCCAACCCGTTGGACTCACAGCGGTGAAAGACGACGCGTTAGCCGAGAACGCCACCTATGCTACCCAAAAAGTGTTACTGTCAAAATATAGTCTTACTGCTCTTTACCAATTTCCCATCTGCTTCATTTTCAAAAATAACATCTCTGCCATTTCTTGYGGTTCTTTTGTTTAAATTGCCACGTGCATCGTATCCGAAAGACTCTCTGGTACCGTCAGGAAACCTTGATTCTGATAGACGATTTGTGGTGTTATCATAGCTGAAACTAAAGACGTTCCCTGCACCATCAGTGATGTTCTGAGGAATGCCATCATTATTAACCAAATATATGACTTTATCACCGTTGGCATCTTCAACTTGCACCGTCTTTTTGTCTGTACTCGAGCTTTCTTGTTCGACAACCTTTTAAAGATAGTGTAAATGGTATAAGAAATATTTCTAATACTCTAGTTTCAAGTTCTCTTTGCTCAGTCTTAGTATTGTTTGTGTGTTATAATATTCAGCTATTCAACCAAAACCCGTGGCATTTTGATCAACTCGTAGTGCGTACATTGCTTACTATACAATAGACCTTAATGAAAGAAAAGGACACATTTGTACACAATCGAGGCTAAGTTAAGACTGAGCAAAAGCGAACTCGAAATGGAATCATTTGCCCCATCAGCGATTCCAAGGAGATTTATTCAATGGAATGCGAAATCCAAAGTCAAAGGCTTCACGTCCGGTACATATATTCGCAATGCATACGGATTCCTTTAACATGGCAATTTCCATGGCAGCTGTCAATTGGATTAATTTTCACTTGCTTATCTACATTATCATATATATTTATGTACCTGATCTCCATGAATGAGACTTTTGACTATAGTGCTCCCAGATATTGTAGTTCGAGTACGTAAGGGTATCCCATCGTTCCCAGTGATTGACAACACCTTCATGGTCTCATCAAAAGCAAACGTCGAACTGCTGTTATCCACCAAATTGATGACTTTGACTAAACCATCCCAATTGTACTGGAACTCCACAGCCTTTRATGTTTGCCCCTCGGGTGTTAACCCCATGATTTTCTCTAAAAAGCCAGTGTCGGGATTGTATGTGTAACGAAGTGTTGCGCCGTTAGGGTATGTCACACTTTCCAGGTCTTGATTGCTGGTGTACGAGTATCTCGTGGTTTCTTCATTTGAAGTAATTGATATTAAAATTGGCGCATCTTGATCGTAATTATACAAGCTGTAAAATAACATAGACAAAAATGTACACCATTATTTTTGCCAACTGCAGGAATGATCCTTTAACAGGTCGACTTTATGACGACGTCCATATAATACAATAATGTTCCTACGTCCTACCTTACTGACTGCTCCCTGTTTGATTCAATCAGCACCACCTTCCTCACAAGCCCTCGAGAGTTAAAGTCAATAGTAATCGATCCTCCTGCAGAATGTTCCAGTTGCCTTGGCTTATTGTCTGCTGTGTAGGCAGTCACGTTTATGGTGCCGTTTCTCGCGGTCACACGACGAATTTCTTTTAGCCTTTTAGTTTGTAAGTCAAAGACGAGCTGCTCTGATTCATCAGATGCGACGCCAGTCAAAATCAAAACTGAAAATAACAATAATTTTGAGTTAATGAAATCAAAACCCTGGATTAGTAAACTGCATGGAATAAAAACGTCTAATAAGGTTTATTTCTTTATGAATCAGTCAAACTTAATTGAAAAGGATTTGCGCAGAATGAACTACTTTAGTGGTATACTTTCTACTGCCGGTGCAAGTCCGGCTACCTCGAGTTTGGTCCTCGCTCTCAATTTCGTAATCGGATGAAGGGAGCCTTCAAAATATAAAAAATTGCAAGATCTTACCATCGTCTTTGATTTCAATGGTCTGCTGACTGCCATAGGCTTCAAAATATCCAGGTTTGACGAACCAGAGCATTATTTCATCTCTTAAGTGCAGAATATTTATGACAGAGTCATTCATAGACAGTATCGACGTTTCCCTAAAATAACATTAAACAAGAGAGAATTTTCATCAATGAGAAATGACTCCGAATTTATTTCAAGAGCTATTCTTACCACCAAGGAGCAATCCATCCAACCCCGAATATTCCCTTTCCGTGGCGCCGTGTCAAGAATGGACTGTATATGCGTTCCAGACGAAGAGTCAGCAGGCTCGAAGAATACTGATCTGCCACATCAACTGTATCTAGGAGTTTACTGCCTGCAAAATTATAATGAAGTATAATTAAGGACGGTGCCTACTAATTGCGACCCATTTTTATTTTTTTCAAATTGTGTCAGTCATTTAAATCACCCAAGAGGCCAATGGAATCCGGAAAAAAAATTGGGGGTACCCACGCATCTAAGTGAGATAATTGACGTTAAGCACCGATGACGTAAGCACTTTTTTACGCAAGGGAAAAAAATCATACTTCGAAGTTGTTTTGATAGATTTTATCTGAAAATTGTTTCAAATAAACAACAAGCTTTGTTCTTTATATCAAATATAAAAGCTTTTTTGTATCATATAAGAAACCATTTTTTAAACCAAATTTTGCCCTCAAAAGTGTTAAATATGGTTCTGAAGGGATACTACATCTTTGCTTACATTTGCATCCAAAACCATTTTTATTTTAGAAATGCTAGTATAAAAAGTTATCTGAATATTTCTCTTATATTTTTGATGAAAAAAAAACTGGGGGTAACGACGCGTTTTAAAAAGTTATGATTTTTTAAAGTATTTTTTTGAGGATAAATTGGGTGCTAAAAGCGTGACAAGCGTGACGCGGCGTCACGAAACAGCGTGACCAGCTCTGTTTTTGGCGTGTTTGCAGCAACTCCTTCCTCCCCTCGTGGTTTTACAAGCAGGAGGAAAACTGAAGAAAAAGCGATATTTCAAGCCTTCAAAGAACCAGAAAACTTATTCAATTCGAAGAACAATAATTAATAATTACTTCCTGTGTAGAAGAAAAGATTTCCTTAAGCAAATGGTATGTAAAAGTATTTTTTGAAGTCGGAAAAAGGACGGCTTTTCATGAATGTTTCACGGCAGTCGTGCATGCAAAGAGCCAGGCAAAAACTTTCGTAAAATAAAAGCTTACATTCAGTTTAACTTCACTAGTGCAAGAGACAGATTTAATAAATCAAAATAATAATTTTCTTTGACAGTATGCCTTTTGCGTGAACGTTTATGAATATATTTTTTAGCGAGTGAAAGACAGTTTATATAATACGGCGAGGTCTTTCAACGACAAAAGTCAGTTCATTTTATGTAATTATACTCGCAGGAAAACCTAAATGAATGGTTGATATTTGAGGTAATGTGTGATTTCTTTTCAATTTTCATTTAACTTTAAAACAAACTAAGCTTATCAGTACGGAAATATTGAAAAAGTTCTTTTATTATTCACCGATCCAAGGCGATCGCAACTCGGCTTTTTCTACTCTGTGATCCATCTTTGACTACATAAGAAAATAGTTATTGCTGTTGTTCTTTGCCTTAAATATGTCCCAAGCCGGCGTTTTCTGTACCTTTGAGTGTTTTGCTTTTAAAACCCGCGAGAATCCCTCGGTGTAAATGCGCAGTAAGTGTGCGCGCTGACAATAGTAGGCACCGTCCTTAAGAGATTACAGTTTTAAAAGAGTGAAATATTTACATGTCACTACTCACCACTTTGGACACCATTTGCAAAGTCCAATTGAAGCTTAACCAGTTCATCAACCATGTGTACACTACTTCCATCCAAACTCATCTGTGTCGCAACACTTGATAATCGACGATTAAATGACTTTTGAGTCGTTCCTACAGACGACAGAAAGTTCTTCCAAACAGGTTCCCATAGGTCATCTGAGAGATGGTTTGGTTTGAGTTCAYCTTTGCTTTCCATAAACAGATGAGGTTCGTCGTTGTCCAGCAAGGACCGCACACTGAGCTTTGACCTTCCAGTTCCGCTACCTGGAAGGTGCTTTGCCTGGAATCTCAATCTTCCGGAAGACTTTGGMGGCAAAATACCCCCAGGACCCTCTAAAGGTTGGGCGACAACGAAAAGAGAAGTGTCATAAGTGCTTGGTTGGCGTCCATCTTGGACATACCTCAGCGAAGCCTTCCCGTCAGCACTAAACAATATAATAGGACTCGGGAGATCTGTGTCCCCAATATTTTGGTAACTGACTGTTATATCACCTGTATCGAGTAATCTAACGGCTTGGGGTCGATTCATGGCAACTGTTAGTTTTCCAAGTACTCCATTGGTAATGGTCAAAGAGTCATTCAAAACAGCATTTCCATTCTTAGCTGTGTCTGTAATTTTACAATGAAATGTTTTGCCTTCAGTTAATCCTTGTACGTTAAAAGTGGCGTACAACAACATGGAACTAAAACGATAAACTCGCTTCGCTTTTATTTTTATTTCTTCATCTTTACTTATCAAAAACACCTCCAGTTTCCAGCCAAACAACGTGCCTTCAACTCGTAACGTTACATTTCCAAGTGGAGCAACAGTAGTTGGAAAAATGTTCAAGATTTCAAACTTGGCAAGTTTTGCACAGACTCTTGATTTGACACCAGGGGCTGGAGTTTGGTCGTTTCTTTGAAACATGGCGTAATACGAACCTTTCTTTGTGGGGGTTACTAACGCATCTTGTTTGGCAGACATGGCAAACTTTGATTTGCCATCATAATGATAAGAAGAGGCAGGCTTATTATGTTGTAGATATAAGTCTTGGAATGATGTCACTACGTTCACACGTGCTGTAACGATCAAAGTCATCTCGGGTGGTACGTCGTTGATAATAAACACCGATATTCCATTGTCTGCTTCAGCACAGCTTCCAAGGCTCAACAATGGAAATGTCACGTTGATGTTTTTTGGTCCCGCCTTGATGTTGTTGTTAGGGAAAGGATCCCGTATGTTACTACGACTCTTTACTAGTCCACGGTATTGACCCTGCGCAACAAGTGGCAAGGGCTTCCGTAAGGAAAACGCCCTATCCCGATTAACCCCGTTATTGTATGGCAGCAGCGATGTAAATTCACATTTGGGTTGTGCAACCTCTGTATCATCTATTTGCCAAATTTCATCTTCAGAAAGGTAAACTGTATCGCACTTGTATCCTTTGGCTATCTGAGTACCATTGTTCCTGAGAGTCCAATCTACCTTAACAACTGAAAAATCATTTCATTTCATTATGTATAAAGGCATTGAATGAAACTTTGCAAAACTTGCTATCGAGATCAAATAGAGATCACGGATAGTACTCATAGCGGTACCCGAGGCCCTCTGCTAGTATTCGGGATATTGTACTGGCCTTGACTCGATGGCTTGTTTCATTGTTTCGTGGCCATGGCCACAGGAGGAACTTCCTTAAAGGTTTAAAGATTCATATATATTTTCCATGTGTGATCAGTAATATAGAAGGGTGGATCCAGGATTTTCTCTGAACCCCCAAAAAAGAAATGTAGTTTGGCGATAAAAAAACCACAGCTTCTAGCTYTTTAAACTAGGGAGTTTGTACTCGTCCTTTAGGGGGGTTCGATAAAATCAAGATGATCTAATCAGGGGGTTCGTAATTGTCATTTAGAGGGTTCAGTCGTTGTTTAGGGGGTTCTGCTAGATCCGCCCCCGAGTATACCGAGTTGTTTAGTGCAACATACCTGACCCAAGAGATAGTGTCGTAGACGCAGTAGATACTGAAGACACAAGTATATCGGTTCTTGCTGTTGGTTGAATTCTCAATAAATCGTAGGCCATGTTATTATCCTCGTTGCTTTCATAAACAAGGTTACCACTGTCTACTTCCAGAAGCAGATAGTAGTCGCTTCCAACCGTGTCGTAGGGAATAGAAACAACTACATCTAACAGCGCAGAAGTGTTCCCCGTTAAACGAACATTAGTATTTTGGGAGGCGAGCTTTAGATCAAAAGGATCTTTGAGAACATCTTGACTCAAATACAAGGCATTAAACCAACTTCCTTTTGTAGAACCATCTCCATTATTAGAAATTTTGAAATGAACCTTCAAAGGGGACCCTCCCTGAGTCTGCAAAGAGGAGTTGACGAAAACTCCCTGTAGATCTGGTAATGGTCCAGAAAGCAAATGAATAGTCTTAGAGAAGTCCTTTGGTGGCGATTTCCAGCCTATGCGATTATTTATATCAGAAAAAGCATATAGATAGACATTAGACATCTCCACGCAAGAGATTGTTATGGTTGTGTTGACGGCGTACGAAGCGTTGACCCGAAGCCTACCCGTGTGGATCCTTAACGATAGACGCATCCCATAGTCCATGACCTCCCGTAACGAGCTGTCACTCTTATAGTACAGAAAAACTGCATCGGTCCAAGAATCAAAATTGGCATCGCCTTCCCCTATGTTCTGCACCTTGAATATAAACGAAAAAGGTTGATCGCAAGTCACATTTGTAGAAAGCCTTGTTTGTATTTCAACATCAAGGATGGGTAGCGGTAGTTTCTTAATAGGAACTGGTGTAGCATCATGCCCAATGTTATCTTGATTTTGAGAGCTTTCCTGTAGTTTTCCCTGGTAGTTTACAATGACATAAACGTACATGGGGCCAGAAATGCTTTTTGGTATTGAAACAGTTGTTGAAGCACTGTATTCCTGCTGCGAGGATAACTTGGCAGTAACATCCCTTGAACCCAAGAAATTAACACCAGATCCTGTTACTTTTGAACTGGATGATGAAAGAACAATTCTGTCTGTCCAGGTATTTGTTTTAGTCATGGAATACCCAAAGTTTTTAGCCTTCCATTGGACTTCAAGGAGATTTGCCACGGCTTTATACTGGTAAGTTACACTAACGATCTGAGGATCGGGTAGTGGCATCCTTGCTAATGTTATACGAGTATATGCAATGTTGTTAGTGCTGAAATCAGTCTCCGCAAGTGCGTTGTCACCATTAACCTTGATTATTAAAAAGTACTCGCCATACATATTGTCTGGGGTACGCACCATCGCAGTGAAATTATAAAAGTGCTTAGGAAGGATGCGCGGAAGGACGCTGCCTTCGTAAATCTTAACTGCACCCAAACCCAGAGATGTTGTCTTTGACAAGTATAGCATATCACGCCATGATATGTCTAAAGTGCTTCCAGATCCATCATTCTTAACTCGCCAAGCGACTTTCATACTTGTTCCAGCGTAAATATATGATCCACTTAATACATCAAGTATCTGCACCTCAAGATCTGGGAACCGACGTGGGATAGCTAGTGCTTGACTGTGTCCATCGTTGTTGCTTTCATCCTCTTCTAGAATTGCCGAATACGCATCTGCAACAACGAAAACGTAACGTGTGCCAAAGACCTCTCTTTTCACTTTGAATTTTTCATTGAAGACATTATAGAATTCACCTGGAGGTAAATTGGTCTGTCTGCTTACAGCACCCAGACTTTTTGCAGTGTTAATGGAAAAACTAGTTGTCGAGGTTAAGAAAACCCGATCAACCCAAGGTGCTCCGTAACTTATTCCTCTTCCTCGGTTCTCAATGGTATAATTGATTTGTAAGTAGGTTGCAAGTGGGTCACTGATAATAAAACCTTGAACTCGCGTTACAACTAAGTCAGGAAGGCGTTGGACGATCGTGACGTTCATTTCTTTAACGTTGTTTTTCTTATATGTGAATTCAAAGACTCTGTTGAGTACGTCTGTGTGCACGGAGAGTCCATATTTTCCTGTCTTTAGATGAGACGAAACGAGGAAACTCACTTTCCTGGAGTATGAATTTCCAGCAGGGAATACTCCAGAGTAGGATGGAGTTGCAATGATATATTTTCTTTTAGTTTCGAGATTCATGATTGACTGTATATATAAAAAAAGAGATTCAATTTAGAAGTGAAAAGACATGGTGCGTACTTCAAAGATAAAGAACTGATGAGAATTTTAAAGTTTTAGAGCCACTTACCACTTGATCATTCCACCAGTTATGGAAAGGTGCTCCTAGTCCCATGTTTGTGACACTATAAGCTATGGGTACGGTACTTCCTGAGACGAAACCGGACGATGGTACATCTAGGCTACTGACTATCAGATCCGGTGGTGGACTCAAAATAACTTTCAAAGAAGACTTTAAGAAAAAAAATGGCAACAAATTGTTTATGGCATACGGTAAAAATGACCAAAAACGTTTGAGTTTAGAGTTTTGTTGAAAAATTCAAAAAAGCCGGGCGCGCCCTTGTCTAACCAGCAGCCGTTCTTAGCGACGTCACGCAACGCTCACTCCCTGGCCCGTGTGATACACTCACAAATGTAGACTGCAACAGCGCGCATCTTATAATAACATCAAATATTTCGTATGAAAATCACGGCATAACATGGTTAGTATCACGTTATAATAATATTAACAAGGGGATGCTTAAGCCATTTTCATTTTCAAATTCCTGTGAAYAATCAAGTTAAAGGCAAGGTGTGAAAAACTGAAATATTTCACAACCATACAGAACATTTTCTATGTCATATCTATCTCAATATTACCGTAGAAGCTTGCACGTTGTCGTTTTCTCCAGTATTTTCAAACACGGTGTTTGTGGAATCCGTCATTATGATAATGTGGAAATCCCCAAATATGGCTCGGGGTACATTGACAGACATTGTTTCTGTGTAGGTCTGACGTACTGATAGAAAACCATTATGTACTTTGGAACCAAGGTAGTTATCGTCATTATCTGACAATAAACAAGATAGGCTATATATAAATATATATTTCATATATATTCTCCTACAAAATAGGCTAGGTTAGGGATAGTTCAGGCATCAAACGTTTCAGTATAAAATAGTAGGGTGTTGGGTTCGATTCCGGCCTGGAGTCTGACTCGCCATCACATGTCAGTAGAATTTGTTACTTTCTCTTCCTTGATTCGATGATTTTCCCTGGATTCTCCGCTTTCTTGCCTACGCAAAACTCAATATCCTAAATTTTAATTCGACTGACTGATCTGTAAGCTATCCATGCACTGACTGACAAGAGGTCGTTTGAGGGTTCGAATCATTTCATAAGTTTTAAACGCCCCTTGTAATAGTAATAGTTTCATATGAGGCAGGCTTTCCTATTTATTCTCAAAGACTTTTCAACCGGGATTCCGATGGGGTAGCTATATGGGGAAGGACTGATAAATGAGATGCACTAACTGGTCACGTGAGCCTATCCCCCTTAAAACGAGCAAAACAGTCAAAATTAACTCCAGAAATGAAAAGAGCTCCTCAAATTTCGTAAGAGGGCGAAATTTTAGCTCGAAATGTTGACTATAGAAGAAATGACATTAAATATAAAATCAAATATTTTACAAGGATTTGTATGGGAAAAGTGTTGGCTGGTAAGTTTTTGCCATCCAGCGCATTTTCCCATATAAATCCTTTTAAAACATTCAATTTTATATCTAATGCCATTACTCCTGTTTTGCTTATTATGAGCTGAAACTCTGCCTCCCTACTAATGCCGAGATACTCTCTTCATTTCTGTTTTTCATTTTGACAAAACTGCTCGTTTTAAGGGAGGTAGGGTCACGTGACCTGTTAGTGCAAGTCGTCTATTAACTTTACCAAGTATATCGTTTCTTGAGAAGAAGAGGCGGTCGATCCATTGTGCATTCCCAGTAATCCCAACTCCTCGATTCGCTACAGTCCATTTGACAGTTATGGAGTTTCCTTCAATAACAATTGCAATTCATATTACAGCTCTTATGAAATATTCTTATTAGGCTAAATTTATAAATAGTATTTATAACAAAAAATATTGACAAAACTAACAAACAAAACAAAAAAACAAAACAAAACAAAACAAAAACAAAACAAAACAAAAAACAAAAAAACAAAACAAAACAAAACAAAACAAAGAAAAAAACAAACTTTACCATCCTCAATAAGTGTCAATAAAAACTCGACTGTCTAAACTTCGAGATGTTGCTGATTCAAAAAGAACAATCCCAAATTTAACATCCAATCGGATTCCATCAGCTCTTCGAGTGTTACTTAACCTCGATAACCAAAACGAGACATAGATATTAGGCAAAGAGGACCAACCTTGAATGGTAAAACGAAGGTTGCTTACCTGAGTAGGTAGTTGATGGAAGAACAATGCTTTCAACTTTTAGATTAGGAGGAGGTGTTAAAGCCACTTTCATGGAACTAGAACTGACCATGATGTTATTAGAACGATCAATATCTTGGATCTGAAAAGGGGAAAAGGATTTTCATGCTTTGGTCTAGGTGGAAAAAATATATTGATTATTGGAAAGCGGAAGGACGCGCAAATCATCTTCGAAGATATGTAAAACCGAACAACTTGTAAAGACATTATAGCAATGGCGCAAATATTTACCTGACGCGAGGCATCGGTAACAACGAACACGTAAAAAACCCCAATATCATCATCTCTCAACTGGAGTGTTGCGCGCCCAACGTAAGCATCATTTGGAGCAAGAAATCTTTCTTGGCTAACTGTTGACATCCGCCTAGCCTGCAAGAAAGTAGTCGTTCGGCCAATGTATATTGTATCTTGCCAACGAAATGCTGCGTTACCAATTCCTCCGATATTCCCAACGGTCCACGAAACACTTACGGTCTGTCCCGAGAAAGCATTCGGTGGCAACGAAATACTATCGATTCGAAAGTCTGGGAAATGCCTCGTAACGAAACCCCAAACGGGGCTAGGAATGATTTGACCAGTACTTATAATGTATTCTATTTGCCAAAGCATCTGTGTTCCATGTGGGAGCTGACCAGATGTTTGGTAAAATTCCCTAGATGTTGTTACAGCAGTTGGTGTTGTTGGCTTTGCTGCTGTAGATTTCCATATGTACACTCTGTACCTGACCGCGCCCGGGTATTGTGGCCAATTTAGGTGCTGATTTAGATCGACGTTGACTTGTCCATTCTTAGGGTAATCTGGAAGCTGAAGGGCCAAAATTCTAATATTTTGTACRACTGTTGTGAAATGCCCACAACTATCCCTCGCCGTCCAAGTTCTAACAAGAGGAGACCCACACTGTATCACGGCCTTCGAGTCATTGTGGCTTATATCAGTTGGTATACCACAAGGGTGGGTGACATTAATCGTCTTCTTGATCTCATTTTCCATCCTTAAAAGCCTTTGACAAGCAACAACAATGTTATCATCGTAGTTAAAAACTGGTGCCAATGAACTTTGTATGTCGATAGTTTGAGTGGCTGTTGCTATGTTTCCAGCGCGGTCAGTTACGGTCCATATCCGTTGTACGCCACATCCAGAAGGTGATGATAAGTCTCGGTACATTATCTTGGGATTGGGGTCTTCGTTGTCTGTTACGGAAGGCTTACCTATGACTGATGGGTTCAGGTCGCTGGTGCAGCTTACCGAGAGTGTTTTCACGTTTGAAATTGTTGGTTTTTGGGTATCTGTGCAACGTATTAAAGAAATAATTAATTACTGTCGTGTCCATGCATGAATTTGAAGGCAAAATATGGAATATTCTTATTATATTTTTGGGGTTGCACAGCGTAGCAAAATCACAAATTGAATAAAGATGTTAAATGCCTAAATAAGTATACTACACAGTTCCGCAAAGAATCATTACTGCGTTAAAGAAAAACTGTGTTTATTGCTCGTCGCTACGGCAAATACTGCTGTGGCGCAGCTCAACAAACGCAGTTGAACGGAAAGCAATGTGAAGGCGCCTCTCGCCCCGAAGCACAAAGTTTAGACCTGGTTAGGGTTAATTTGATTTAATTTATATCACTCACCAACTCTCCATTTATACAACAAAACTTGTGCCTGATTTCCCACACCGTCACGTGCCTTAAGTCGGAAGACGTAAACAACGTCATTGACAAGATTACGAGCGATAAACCCAGATCCATAGCAAGGAGAGTACGTTGGATTGACGCCATCTTGAGTGACTGAACATTCATAATAACAAGGGCTGTCTCTTCGACAGCTAAATTGGAATGTACTTGATGTTTCCTTGGAAACGGCTTGAGGTTTTGTGGTAAGGTATGGCTCTGGTGGTGTTAGATCTGTGGACTCAGATAGATGATATTAGTTCATTATATTTCATGAATGAAGTCCTATTGCATAACTGGAGAGAAACTGAATCAGACGCCTGGGACTGTTAATTCAAAACGCGTTACATTTTTGTCAGCTGAAAATACGGATTTTGATACGCTGAATTCTATATAGGGAAAGGAACCGGTAAGATTCAAAGTTAAACTATACCCACCAACATTCCATGAATGGAAGACAGGCCGTRCAATGTTGCCAGCAGCATCAGTAGCTGTAATAGAAATTCTGTAGTATCCTTCAGCCAATCCTGACTCTACCCAAGATTCATTGCAAGCAAATACAGACGTTTTTGTCGGGCCAGTGACAGTGCACAAGGAGGTGGCCGGTTCGTCTATACGCCATGTGATTGCTGTAGCATTGCTGGTTACTAAAGGGGCCGATGTGAATGTTACCACAGGGGGTGTGACATCTCCTGTAATGCCAAGGATCCAAAGGTTAGAAAGCTCAGTAATATATATATTTAGTCACTGCCTAAAAGCGGAGCTCCCGATACGGAAGTCACAGGGAGAACAATTTGAATGAAACTGAAAAATCTTCAATTATTTTTTATTCGAAATGATGATAATTTCTCCCATAATAAAAACCATGCAGTGAAATCGAATCAAAATGCACTACTGTACATGGATTTTTGTTTTTTTTGCGCGAGTATACTCTCCCACTTAGGAATTTTGTACATAACTTACCACCACCCCCAGGGGCTAGTTTTGTTCTTGGAAGATTCTTCCACAAAGTTTTCCAAGGCCGACAGTTTTAGGCTTTGAATCTCTTTTACTTAAAGAAAAACGAAAGCTAACTACAGATAATCCAATAAAATATCAAGTTTAGTGAAATTTACCTAGGATGTCTTTCATTGAAATCGAAAATCTGGAGATTTAGGACAAATCAAGACCAAAAAACAGACTTGAAAACTGGTTAAGGTGAGCAAAAAATGAGGTTTACTTAATTAGGTCTATTACAGTTTTCCAAAAACAAAGCTTACATTCATTTAAACAGTTGACAAGAACAACAGAGACAAAATTGAAAATAATGCAAAAGGCAATGCAAAATACAAAATGATTCATTTCTTTGGCAGTAAATTGGCGTTTGTAAATGTTTTTGAATATTTTTTAGCTTTTTAGAGAAAAAGTCTAGTCAGGTCTTTATACAATAACATCTTTCAACAACACAAATTTAATTTAATTTTTATAATCATACTTGCTCGAACAGCTTAATAAACAGTTGAATATTTGGTAAAAAATTATATTTCATTCAATGATTAAATAAATTATCTGTAGAAAGATATAAAATCATTGAATGAAAGTCTTCTTTGTTTTACCGATTGGACCCCGCGATAGGAGGCGAACAAAGCTGCATTTTTCTTGAACGAAAAACATACGATAGCTGGTTAAAGATTTACAAAGCTAAATAAAGGACGAATATTTGTTGTAATATGCTCTTCGTGTTATATCTCCTCCAGCATTGAAATAAATTAAGCCTATCTATAGAAATATAAAAAGTTTTGAGAGAAAGTCTTTGATTTGTCGATTCGTCGAGAAAAATGCTTGTCAAAAAAAAAAATATATATATATACGATTGTTTGCTAAAAAACACACACCTGAATTCTTGAAGAACATTTCTTGATCCATCTTTGACTACATGAAAGTGTTTTTTTAATTGTTTTTGGTCYATAACTTGTCCTAAAGCGATTTTTTCTGTGCATATGAGAGCCGCATTTGTGAGTAGTTTTGCTTTGACATCGAGCGGGATTCCTGTGTCGTGTACACGGACGGACGGACGGACGGACGGACGGACGGAAGTGACGTCAGCCAAGCCATGAAAAATCAACTCGATGGTTTACCATTTTTTCTTAAGTATGGTGCTCCGCTATTTTAATAGGTGTTTAAAAACACCTTCGATAATGGCTAGGAAAATGACCAAAACATATTCACCGATCAAAACAAGTGACGCCCTTGTTCAGACCATTGGCTTGAAAACAGCACATGAGTTTGCAGTTTTCCTAGAGTATACATTACTTACTGATTTTAAACCTCCAGAAATTAGGATCTCTCATTGGTGGAGATTCTGGACCACAAAACTTAGTTCCTTGTACGATACCTATTAGAAATCACACGTAAAGAAGATCAACATACATCCTGTATAACGGTCGTCTGAAATTATTGCTCTCCTACACATTTGGTGGGATGGCACTCAAGAGTGGAAAGGTCTTATCCAAAAAAGAGATATTACGAAGACCAAATATGGCATGGCATTGCCCGGATCGGCATGGTACCGCAAGGAATGGACGATACTATTGGGGACCTGCTACGGATTCATCTAACTCTTAAGTTTCGTCTTATAGTCTTCCCCTCTTCTTCCACAAAACCTAACAAGCTAAATTCCTATTTGATCTGGGAGTTATCCGTTCCCTGACTTTGGTTAGCCCAAGGTTGTTGTAGGGCATCGATATGCGAGTTAGCTGTACTCTGACTTTGATCAGCACAAAAACTGTTTCAGGTACAGGGTATCGACAAGATTCAAAGGTTTTTGAAGGTTTAATTGCTTTCTAAAGTGGAGTATACGACATATATCCTATCTTAGTAGCTAGGCCTTTACATTTTATTAGAAAAATATTGTAAATAGTATCAAAATTTAACAGCTATTTTAGATCGTTTACCTGGATCAAGAAGTATGTAGTAAGTACTTTTTTCAATGAATGCTAATGACGGCCTGAATTCAAGTGTTCGACCTAGTGAGCCTGCCGGGTAGATGACGTCATGGGAGATCGAAACATCAACAGTGTAGACCTCGGTGCCATCTGATCTGAAAATCCTGATGTATCGGCTTCTTTTTGGACGAACAAACTAAAAAGGAAAAAGATCAAGATGTAAAGTATAACTATTACCTTTTCTCTTTCCTCAGATGGAATTTCCAAGTACAATGCTATGGTTCGTCAAATGTCATACGAAGACCAAACGTAGCGTATGATAATCAGAGGCGGATTCAGGGGGCGTCCTGCGGTGCAACGGACACCCCCTAACGCCGTAATTTTTGACTTTTTGGAAGTAAATGAAATATTTACGATGCATAATGTCTCTATGTACAGTTCTTCATTTGGGACACCCCCTTACAAATTTCTGGAACAGCCTCAGTATTAATAAAGCAACTAAGTATAAATGTTCACCACCGGACAAAGTTGGCATCAATTGGATTTATTGCCATAGGCTAGCCACGGTTTTATGACAATGCACCAAACAATGTTAGATATTGTAGAGCGATTTTTTGGAACCAAAGCAAGCCTCATTGAACAACTACCCATTGAGGTGTAAAATGACTGTCTTTCAAAGAATTATTACCTCCTTGTCAAACTTTACGGTCCATCTTTGATTGTTTGGGTAAATTAGACCAGTTGGAAAGTGGGAACCATTGACTATATATGGAGGTGCAACTAGAATGTATAAACAACATAGTGAATATTGCAATGAAAGCATGATCGATATAATATGGTTTGAAAATTTACCTCCAGCCAAAAGTGTAACACAGCTCTGGTCGGATGATAATCTGTGAAAAAAAGTAAGGTTTCAAGGTTTAAAAGAAGTACTTCTATGAGAGAGAATCATAGTTAATTCATTGGTTCATGATCTTTTCACAATTTTCGTTATCTACTTTGCTTAAGTTTTTAATCATTTTATTTCATTTCCATTCCAGTTTTAATTTCTTATTTGGTAACTCAATAGCAGTGTAGCAGAATATGACAGGGTCAACTTGATATTGACTTATCTATTGCCATCAATAGCAGTGTAGCAGAATATGACAGGGTCGACTTGTGATAGACTTACCCATTGCCATCAATAGCAGTGTAGCAGAATATGACAGGATCTACTTGTGATTGACTTGGAGTCCATGTCACGTTCACGTACCATTCATTGGCAGAGTACTGAGCCAAAGAGGACTTGGTGAGTCCAGAGGGACTGATCGTCTTGATTTCTATAATTCTATTCAAATTTAGACATATCAGACATAGTGGGCTGGTTTTCATTGCCGCCATGTTGGTCGAATTTAATGTTTTTAGTCCCTTGTTATATCAACCAACATGACCTATTGCAAATAACTTTGTAGTACAAGTTATATATACGATATGAGCGGGAGATCTGTATGAGGATTCAAAACAGCGAGCTGTTTTAAACCTCATACAGATCTCACGCGAATATTGTATAGTACTAAAAAATGTCTAGATTATGCTTCTTTCTTAGGGTAAAAATTTTAACATTAAATGTAATTTGGCTGAGATATTTCAAGGTCAACCTTATGCAAATCAGGACGAATTCTGTATCAGGGTTTACAGATGCCTTCATGGTAGTGATTTTGTATTGTTCTAAGGTCATTACTTATGCATGAACTTTTTAATACCTGTTTCCTGTCCCTTGGCTTTTGGCAATGATGCGTTTCATTCAATGTCCAGCCATGAGGAACACCAATACACGATCCATCAACTCTTGTTTCTCCACTAAATTCTGGTTTACTAGAGCAAATTGCGCTAGATGTGAACACTTGGACTAAGAATTGAATAGGGATGCCGCTTAAAGCATTACTCGATAGACGGTCTGTGAAGTCCTCAACCATGATAGCGACAGCGTACCAACCGATCCTTCCTGTAGCTGAATACTTGATTTGACACTTTCGCTGAATAAAATACAAGCATTTCCAGTTAGCCAAACATTGGATGTGTTATATCGAATGCTTTCGTGCTGTATTTAATGGATTGGGTCGACGCTAGTGTGTCGTTGTTCGTACTGCGCATGCAGCAGGAATAACCAGGTGAGCGGTGAATTTTGTTTCAAACAATCACAGCTCGTTTAGCTGTTTTGCAGCCGGCCCTCATTCCCAGGGTACTGTAACCTAACATTTGCGTATTTTTCTATATTCTTTTGACTAAAATATAATATGCGCGCCTACAAGAAACCGAAATATGAAAAGGAAGAATAAAAACTATTTCACTTTACCGCTTCGTTATTTCAAGCTCGATGCTTTTGCGCGCTGCGTTCACCGCTTAGCTTGAACTGCGGCAATTCAGGACGTGATATCGGGTAATCGATTCTGATTGGCTGAGGTTAACCAATAACACAGCAGAAAAATGTATTTTGCACTGCAGGACAAACCCACTCGTGCAAATTAATCCCAAACTGCACTCAAAACCATATGATTTACCTATACTAACTGCATTATCTCATATGCAGTATTTGACAAAATTTCCTAGCTATTTTCTTTTACATGGACGAAAAACAGTTTTGAAAAGTTTGATACTGTTCAGAGTCTTTCTGCTATTTGGGCTTTGCTCTAAAGACTGGAAATGATACTGAGTGAAGAAAAATTATTTGAAAGCGAATCAAAACTGATTAATACCTCATCTAGGACGGCTCCAGTGAAGGTCTTACACACACCGGCGCATTCATCTTTACTTGATTCAGCCCATCGACATCGTATGTCATCCTTATCTGCATCACTGACTGTGCAACGAATAGATTATCGTAAATAGATAACAAATTGTCATTGAAAGTCTGTACGTCATTAGTTATTGAATATATATTCTTGCAAGAAAAGGGGATTTTTAACTTACCTTTTATCACCAAAAAAAAAAAACAACCCGAAACCGCCATCTTTTTTTACATTAGTGGCATAGCTAAAATTCTGTTGAATGCCAGCGCCACAATGCCCGATTTGACCACGTGAGCTCTTAGTGAAAGTCGCCTATTGCATCCATATTACAGTCTGTACGTCATTAGTAGACATGTCGATTGCTATACAGGCTAGACCTACCTGGTATGACTATGGTGTGATTG
>NW_022261766.1:29171-40800 GCF_009602425.1 Actinia tenebrosa | reverse complement strand
GGAGGGAGGGTAGGAAGGAGGGAGGGAGGGAAGGAAGGAGTGAATGATAGATGCAGGGGATGAAATATTACTTTTTGATATAAATTTGATCCAAGGTTTTTCTTTACATCATTTCATTTAACAGTTCAGCGAGGCGAAATGGTGGAGTTTGCTGATATCTGTAAAAAGCACTTTGGTCACTATGGAGAGTTGGGTGCAACAGTATTTTCCATAGCTGCTATTGGTGGAGCTGCCATTGTCTTCTGGGTTTTGATGTCAACCTTCTTATTCAACAGTGGAAAATTTATACACGGTATGCAAGATAAGCAAAGGAGAGCAGAGCAGAGCACCGGGGAGGAGAGGAGAGGGAAAAAAATAGAAGAGAAAAGATTGGAAGAGAGAAAGGGATGGAAAGGAAAAGAAAAGAAAAGAATGGAAACAAAAAAGAAAAAATAGAAATTGAATTTGTTTCTCCACAGATCATTCAATACACGCTTATTCGAGGAACACATCAAACGTTACTGAAGGTAAGCTTTCTAAATAAGATAAATTCAATGCAACAGTATCAGTTCAATTGTTTAAACGCGCTCTTCGCCGGAAATTTCTCGAAGAGCAGACTTTTTTTCCACATTTTTATCTATAGTTTCCTTTTATTATTATTATTTTTTTCCCCCCTAATTTTCTTTTCATTTTATTCCATTTCGATTTTACCCTTTTACATTTATAATATAGATTCCTGTTTAATTTGGCTGTGAAGTTTGGCGGCGTCGTGTTYATGGGGCGGCGTTTCGACGTTGCTGAAGTATATTATTTACGTTCAGCTGCGTCGCTGCGTCGTCCGCGTGAGCGTGGTGTCGCTGAGCTTCACAGTTAAATCTATATATAGTTCATTTTAATCTTGATGTATTGCTTTATTATACTATAGTCAATTTTTCTTATAATTTCATGTTGATAGTTGTTATTACATATATTTTATATTTTTAAATTTGTAAATATTAGGAGTTTTATGTTGAGGGCCACAAGTTTATTAGTGTAGTACACTATTTAGTGCCACCCTCATTAAATAAAGTTGTTATTAATGCTTTCGTCTGGGTTGCCTGTGCCTTTATCGGATGAAACGTTGCGTCACCGCATAAACGCTGTGTAAACAAGCCTTTACTGCCGCAATCCTGTAACCATTAATATTAAAGTAACGCATTCCTCCGAGATCTTTATCCGTTATTTGGTTACAGGATCATTGCGGGGGCGCTGTTACCCAATGGTTGTTTCAGGGTTCATTCTGTGAGCTAGCCATTACCTGACTTAGATCAACTGAAAATTTTTTTCAGGGCTCGACCTGTAAGTAAGCCGTGCCTTGACTTAGATCAGCCCAGAGGTTGTTTATTCAGGGTTCCATCTGTGGGTTAGGTATACCCTTGCTTAAGTCATCCCAGATGTTTCAGGGTTCATAAATCTTAAGTTTTGCTTTTATTAGTTCCAGTGTTGTGTCCAAAAGGCCCTAATTCCACACCAACATCTTCAGACCAGACGGGTTTTTATAAGTACTGGGACATGCAAAAGACCATCCCATTCTTCTTGATCGTTCTCCTACTTCCGCTGTGTAGCATCAAGTCTCCTACGTTTTTCACTAAGTTCAATTCACTTGGTAAGCTAGTATATGATTGGTTGCAACATGTACGACAACAGGGTTCGTGCTACTCCTTGAAATCCTTGAAAAGCCCTGGAAATGAAAACACATTTTAAGTGCACTTGAAAAACCCTTGAAAAAGCACAGTTGCTGGATACTTCTGGAATACTCTTCGAAATTGTAACGTATTTCGATTCTAGCTCCAATGGCAAGGCGTTGGTAACTCATGTGCTGAGCTTCAAAACTTTTAAAGTAATCTTTGAAATGAAGTCATTCAAGTAATGTGTTTTTGTCTCTATAAATCGTTAAGAAAAAATTCAGGAAAAAAATGATCCTTGAAAATCGTTATTTTGGACCTTGAAAAGCCCTTAAAATCCTTGAATTTTGAGTTTGAGATGTAGCGTGAACCCTGGAAAATGTACGTATATCTCTTTGTATAATACTGCGAGCAAGGCTCGTGCTATTCCTTAAACTCCTAGAAAGTTTTTGTAAGTAGAAAACAACTTTCTAAGCTCATGCATATAAAGCTATGAGAGATGAGGCGGTAAGCCATGTGGGATGGGCTCGGAAATCATATAAGAACATGCGCAATAGGTAAATTACGAGCCTTGTATGAAACGACTGAAGAAGAGGGCCAATGGGCCTTTCACAACTTCAAGTCACGTAAAAAATGAGCCAGCTCAACTAGAAACCGTGGAGACTAGATAGGCCCAATACAGGCCGAAGCAGCTGTCCAGGGTTTCTAGTTGAGCTGGCTCATTTTTATGTGACTTGAAGTTGTGAAAGGCTCATTGGCTTTCTTTTTCAGTCGTTTCATAGGCTCGTAATTTACCTATTACGCATGTTCTCATATAAATCTAAGCTATTCGTTTTTGCAGTTGTTTAAAACTGTTGGTAGATGTCAGTGTACAAAAATAATGAATGAGAAAAGTTGGATGGTTTTTGCTTGGGTTGATCTGCGGAGCTCTTTGCTTGCTTCCAGGTGATTTGAATTCACTTCTCTCAGCCAGAGCGAGTTAGCCAATCAGCGAACATTTTGTCCGCAGCTCAATATTCCCCAGTTCTAGGTTTTCGGTTCCATAAAACGACAGCTTTTACTCGAAAATAAAGAAAATAAAACTCAATCATCAAATATCTGCTAGAAATAGCATAATTTATCGTGGATGGAGAATATTTCGTGTTGACAAAAGATAATAAATAAATGCTTGGAAATGTTCGCTGTGACAATGCATTGCGCGCCTAGATTCCAAAGCACCTGGCCTGCTGGTCTGTTAACTATTTTTATGGTGTTTTTTCAAGGTACGCTGGCCGTGATGTACATTATCATATTTGTGGCCGTCAAAGCAAGTATCTGGGGGATACATATGGACTTCTCAGGACACGATAAAATACCAGGTAAAACTAATTTTGCGATAGAGCAAAAACACTTGAACTGTGAAATAGAATCAAACTAGTTACTAACAAATAGTCGCTATTTAGATACTAATAGCCGTTATCACTGAGCCAGAACAGTTTATGACACAACAAGGAATACACAAGAGACCAATACRAATATGTTTTTATCCAGTTTTATTTCAAGCAAATTTATCAGAGTAATTAGGACTCAAAAATTCATTATGAAACTGGATAAAAAACATTTAGAATTGATGGTCTCTTGTGTATTCCTTTGTGTGAGTTCCTTGTGTATTCATTGTTGTGTCATAAACTGTTCTGGCTCAGTGATAACGACTATTAATATCTATCAAGTAAATAGCGACTATTTGTTAGTAACTAGTTTGATTCTATTTCACAGTTCAAGTGTTTTTGCGTTATGGGTTTTCTCTTATTTTTACACCTATTTTTCTTCATTTTAACTTTAAAAATAACTTTGTTTATAGAGGATGGCACTTGACAGTAATTCAACTGATAAACTCGTCTTTTAACGTCTCTAGTTAATTATGGACGGGACCGCCATAACGTGGTCATCCGAACCACTTGAAAGTCTAACCATTTGTAGATGTAATATGAAGTTTGTATGAAAGCGTCATTTTACTCCCACTACCTTAATGCTTTCTTGAATTTTATGTACTTATTGGCTGGGTGGGAGGGCCGTACGGGAAAATATTTGACTCGAGGTGATGCAGTACTGCGCTCGGTCCGGATTCGTACGGCCCTGCTCACGCCATTTTCCCGAAGGTTTTTTTAAGAGCGCGCGCCCGAGCAGATACGGGTCATATGATAATCTTTCTTTTTTAAATTTGTTCCCTCATGAAAAAAGTAAGACAATTGGTGATAATTAACAAAACAAAAGAAAGTGTACAAGGGAGTCTGGTAGTAGAGGTCCGTGACGCCATCGTGCAAACGTCCTATTACAAAGGCAGCATCTTCTCCTCGGTTATTTTAAGACCCTGAGTGTTGGTCCTGTCGAGACCTCCCGAACGATAGACCGACGCTCTTACCAACTGAACTAACCGAGTTCTTTTTCCTCCAGAATTCAAGCTTCAGTTTCCAGCTCTTGTTGGAACTCTAACCTTGGCGTATTTCATTCATAATTGTGTGTTATCAATTATGCGAACCCAAAAAAATCCAGAAAATAATGTAAGTGACGCGAGTAAAAAACGTATGCGCATGCTCTGAATCCGTATGCAAATTAGTCAAAACATATGTAAATTTGACTTTCAAACATGCCTGATAAATTGGGCTTCACAAAATGTTAAAACTTAGTGTCCATGCTTGAAACTTAAGGCTGATTCTTTCATATTGTGTTTGTTAATACAGTATCTTGGTCTGACTAAAGTATACTCGCGAACGTTTTTGTAAACTCGGAGAAAACAAGCATTTTTTTCTCACTCAAAATTCTTAGAAAACGTGCTGAAATGCACGCATGCGCAAACGTTTTTCTCTAGTGTCAATGTAAGTAATAAAGAGGAACAAGTGACTCAGCTATTGGCCTTTCTAAAATAGTGCGGAAAACTGGTAACGAGTAGGGCGCGCGCTGAATCATGGGGCTGGTTTAGGGGACGCCATTTTTTTTCAATATGACGGAAACCTTAGCAATTGTTCTTGCAAAACAGACGGAAAACCAAAGTAATTATGACTTGATTCAAAAACTAAAATCTGTTTAATGAAAAATACATCTTTTTAGCATTCAGCGCGCGTCCTAATCGTTACCACTTTCCGCGAATTTTCGGAAATGGCCAATGTTGTACTGCGTAGGCGCATAAAATGATAAGCCACAAAGCTCTGCTCTTTTAGATGATTGCAAAGTGATTTTAAAGGAATTTTCCAGCAATTTTGTTATAGGATAATTTGCCTATTGCCCTTGGCTCCTGTCCTTCATGCTCAACTCCTGGATATGAAATCAATTTTAAATCCATTTAAGTCTAAAATAATTGTAACTGAAATTTCTAGTACGAGCCCCCTTAAAACTCGCCTCTCACTTCTGCTCTCCAGGAACGACTTCCAGTCGCCCCTTGTGAGATGAATTGTTTGGTTCTCTTTCTGACTCCAAGGGTATCCGGCTCTTGTATCCTCAAATCAACCCTGACTAATTCAAACTGGTTAGAGCTGTGCTCCGGGGTCATACATTCATGGACTGTATTGCGGCTGCCAGAGGAGGCTTTTCATGCTTTTAGTTCGTCTCGTCTGCTGTTCTTGCGGTTGTGATTAGCGATGAACTCAGTCAAAACCTTCCATTTCTTTCGAATTCCACGTGAACCCATTTTTAATGGTCCATATTTGGAATAGTTAAGCCACACAAGACACTGATTCTTGGTTCTTAATTTAATTGCAGTCACGTGACCTGAGCATCGCGTATTTCCTGGTCGCGTTTACATATATCTTTGTCGGAGCTGTATTTTACGCTGCTTTTCCATTAGAAAAGTCTTGTATTTCACAGGTAAGGAATTGCATACTGCTTGTTTGCTCCATTTATCCTTTTCCATTAAAAAAAAACAGTGCCACGGCGTACACAGAGACGTTCTAGCACGTTCTTGCTAGCCCTGCAAACCCCAGTTCGACGTCAGGCGTTTTCCTTCAAACTTTCGACATTTATCAAGGTTTCATAACAAAGTTGTTGCTGGAAGAGTGGCCATATTAAATTTCATTGATGCCGAGTGTTTCTCGGTGTTTGCGGGCGTTTTTCGGGGCCTGATTCCTAGCAGTTACAGGTTAGCGGATAGTGGTAAACACGATGCTCAGGGTTGATTCCTATTTTTTCTTTCTTTTTCTTTTTTATCATCCAGGTGTTTCTAGACAACATGCAGCCAGATGATGGCATGGCATTCGGTGCTCGTATTGGTCTATTCTTTCAGTTAATTACCGTCTTTCCTCTGCTCACCTACATCGTCAGGGTTCAATTTATGCTTTATTTCTTTGGTAAATCATATCCTGGGTAAGATGTCAAACTAATCTCGAGACAATCATAACTTTTCTAGGCTTTAATCTCAGGGACGGATCTAGGGGAGGGGTATTGGAATGCGCACCCATCTCTTCCCCCTTCCCCAGACGAGCTGTAGAACAACTACACTCACACACCCATGATGAAAGATAATAGAAGTAGTGCCGATGAACACAACAGTTAGAGGCGGCGTATTAGCAGCGTATGCCATGCGTGCTTCATTATAAAATCCTGGGTCGAGTGACGATCTCGTACCCAGAGACTGCGTTTCTTCTGACCTGGGAAGAAAAACGAGGGCTCTGGCATAATCCATTTTTGGCGCATGCGCAATTTTCCGGAAGTGAAATATAATGCTTTCAAACAAAGTTCTGTCCTTAATTCCGATCAAAATAAAAATTAGAAATCGGGAACATACATAAATATATATTTTTGTTTTTGTTTTGGCAAGTCTTTGAATGCAAGCGCGCTTATACCGGAAGTCCAAGAAATTCTGGTCTCAAAAAATGGATTATACCAGAGCCCTCGTTCTTCGCCGCTGGCCAGAAGAAACACAGGCTCTGGGTACGAGATTGGGTCGAGTGATTGAATACCACAGTTCCCTTGGGTAGAACTATGTTCATGTGTTAATTAGATTATTCATCTTCTATTCTTTACCCTTAGACCGTGGCATGTGTTGGCACTTAACATATTGATCATCAGTGCTTGTGTGGCATTCGCCTGTTTATATCCTCACGTTGGTACAATCATAAGGTGAGGCAGACTTGGCTTTTTTTATCAAGGGGCTGTTTCGTGAAGGCTTAGGTGAATGCTTTGCGAATAATTGCCTTTTGGCGAAGGTGAAGGTAAAAAAAACCATAACTAGCACTTTCATATCATTGTAGGCATCACCATTATAAAAATCATCATCACAACCATCCTCGACCTATCATTGCCATACTCGCAATCATCACCATCATCATCACCATCATCATCGTCATCACTATCGTAACCATCAACACCATCATCATTATCACCACCATTATCATCATCATCAACACCACCAACATCATCACTATCATCACTACCATTACAGTCAAACAAGCTCACGCGTTGACCCCTAGATTCGATTAATGAAATCATTAGTCAATTATTCCTTTTATACGTACGAACCGGAATAATGCAATATTGCAATATTCAAATGAAAATTCAGTTCATTATTCGACTCGTGWTAAAGAAGGTAAATCATCTAAATTACAGATACCTTCGAGCAGAGGTCGCACTCTTATTTCATAAGCATACACACTAGGTTTTGTAATTTCCATGCCTCAATTACTTGGAGGATAAATTTTGTAGAAATTTTCAGTTGTCACGAAATTGCTTTATTGGACAATCCGCTATTGCTGAGATGAACAATTTCCTGTCGAATAATATCAGGTTAAGGCTTTCCCGGCACATAAACACGGCCAAGACTATTTCTGACCGCCATGTTTTCTTGGTCTTCCGGCTGTGTTAGCACTGATAAACCAATCCAAATGTCGTATATTGAATTTAAAGTTGATTGGAATTTTCATATCTTCGTTTTCGACGTTGTAAATTTCAACTGAATAATGAAATCAAAATTCGAAAATTCAAATCATTAATCGACTCTAGGGGTCAACGCGTGAGCTTGTTTGACTGTAATACCACCATTATCATCATCATCATCGTCATCATCAACATCACCAACACCAACACCACTCTCATCATCGTCGTCGTCATCATCATCATCGTTATCATCATCATCGTTATCATCATCACCACCATCATTATCACCACCATTATCATCAAGCATTATCGTCTTCATAAACACCACCCTCATCGTCATCGTCATCAAGATTACCACTAGCGTCATCATCATCACCATTATCCCCATGGAAGGTCCGTTGCATCCATTTTAGAAACATTTTGACCAAGTAATGATAACATCAATACCCAAATTCTCATCCAGTACATATTTTTCAGATACRTTGGTTCTATCAGTGGCTTGGCCTACATTTTCACCTTACCTTGTCTGGTACATTTGGTTGATAAGAAAAACCAGGGCAAGCTATCTTGGCCAAGAATATTGATTCATTCCTTCATAATGTTGTTGGGGGTACTGAATTTAATATCTCAGTTCCTTATAACTGAGTGAATAATATTTTTCTCCCGTCCCTCTCCTCCCCCCAAACAAAAATGTGGGTCCGTTTACCTTGAAGGATTACCAAGCCTCACATGAGGAATGAGGCAGAAAGTAATTGCAATGGAACTAGTAAGATGGTTAACGTCAAATGACGTGGCCTTGTGTTTACCCAATCACGGCTCCTTCCACTTTGATGGGTTACCAAGCCTCACATTAGAATGAGGTAGAAAGAAATTGCAATGAACCTAGTAAGATGGGTGACTTCAAATTACGTGGCCTTGTGTTGACCAATCATGGTCATCCCACTTTGATGGGTTACCAAGCCTCACATTAGAATGAGGTAGAAAGAAATTGCAATGAACCTAGTAAGATGGGTGACGTCAAATTACCTGGCCTTGTGTTGACCAATCATGGTCATCCCACTTTGAAGGGTTACCAAGCCTTACATCAAAAAGGAGCCAACAAGAAATTGGGATAAACCTATTACATTGGGGTGACGTGAAATGGCGTGACCTTGTTTTGACCAATCACCGCCTCACCAGTTTTAACAATCAAAATTATCACAAGTTCCTGCATACACTTCGTAAGCGTTTTCACTGAGAGATATTTGGATGACCTCAACCACTTAATAAGCTATTCGTTACTCGAAAATATTAATTCTCTTTTGTTTGGCATTCGAGTCTTTACATTTTAGGCCCAATTTTATAATGTTAAATTGATAGTAAGAGATTTCAGTTTGCTCAACATGAAAATGCCCGAAAAAAGGATATATGTCGATAAATGAAAATAATACAAAACAATTTATTGTCAGAGGATGTTTCAGGGTATCGATAAAATTTAGATTAATTTAAAAAAAAAATTTTTTAATCATCAAAACCCTATAAACGCCAAGAATTGAACACAAACCACTATGTTTATAACAATCACTTGGTTTAAAGCAGGGAGTCAATCAATCTGTGATTCATATTTTAAAGAGATGAATCATATTTAATAAAAGACATTGCGTGACGACCGACACTAAAAACGGATGCGAGGGAGACTATTGTTAATTAGGTAAAACCTATTTTGAGATGATAAGACAAGCTTTTGGGATACCTCAAAATATCTATGAATGTCCATGAATTGTGTATCTAAGGAATGGCTAGAGGCATCAGAACACCAACATCAATTCGTGCATTTTAGTTTTATTAGCAATTTTGTAATTTAATATTTATTGCAAAAATTGAATTTTAAACTGTTAAAAAGCGAAAGTAGAACAAAATAAAGAAATGAGCAAATAAAGGGAAAGATTATTACACAATTTCTGCTTGTTAGACCCAAAGGAAAAATTGTTAAAATAAAAAGTCAATAGACTAAAATTTCTTAAGCCTTTGCAAAGTATTTGCGTTTTTACCTAAAGTGGTTATAAACGTCMTGTCATAGATTCAGTTTCATTAGCACATCCATATCTCTCATGCGTTTGACCTATAGAGAGGTTAAGTTGTGACGTATTTCCGGGTCCAACTGCTGACAAAAATCTTTAAAATAAAGCGAAAATTGTTCCCAGTGATTTAAACTCCATCTGAAGAAAAAAAAAAACTTTGAAAAAAAAATAAATAAATAAATAAAATGCAGCGATGAAGAAAAAGAAAGAAAAATCTTTATAGAACTACTTCTTGTTTGGACCCAGTTTTCGTTTTCCCACACGACTGACGTCATACTTTGAAGCTCTATATAAAGATTTGTACATGATTAAGGATGTGGCAAAGGCATCAAATTGTTTATCATGCATTCAAATTTAGCATCACTAAATGAGGTCAAAACAGCAAGCACAGGGTTCTGTGTCGACGGTATTTTGCAGCTCAAGCATTATTTTTTAAGACTAAAGCTCGATTTCTCAGAAATAATGTTCAATTTGCCAGCCTAAATTTAGAAATGCATTTCTTATTGTGAAGTGGACTTGTTTGGGATCAAACAGTTATGGCCAGAGGTTGTGCTAAGATATATAATAAATATTTGAAAGCTAGGTGTCGTGGCCCATTCTTGAAAGGAACTCTAGCTCTTGTGTGAGCGAATGGTGTCAGAGTGCACCATTCTTCTACTTTTGTACGATAACGAATATCTTTATCTTGGTGTCCATTTGATTTCCTCTAATTTCTTATAAACTGAAACTGATCTACAAGATAGTGTGATAAAACAGTTTAAGAATCTTGCATTGTTTCCTCTCTTTGTCATAAATGGGATTTTCTCTCCGATCCATCCATTTCCGGATTAACGAAGGTGCAAGGCACAGGCAGGGCTGGATACATTTTTGAGATGATTTTCTGAACTCAGAGCACAAGGATCATGCATAGGATGACATTGGTGAAGCTTAAGATATGCGTCCAATATAAACTGGTAATTATTTGAGGCACTGTTCCTAAACGCTGGACCACAGCTCCAAAACTCAAAACTGTCTGGAGCAATAGTCGTGCATGTTGGTGTAATGGCCTTGACAACTCTACACGTAAGACTTCCTGTCACCCAGTCCACAAGACGTCCGGTTCCTTCTACACAGGCTACCCAGTTAGTGATATTGCACTTGAGAAGAAACTCGCGACCAATCTTCTTCCACATTACAAAATCCATGGCAGAGTAGGAAGACTCATTGAGCGGGGTTGTCGTTGATATTGGTGACCATTCATTAGCTGGTGACATATTGAGAGGCCAATTYGGTACTGGAGTAATTACGTTGTCGTCTGTATTGAAGTTATCGAAGTCAGAGAATGTATAGCTGTAGACAAGGGTCCAGCCTCCTCCATCGGTGGTCATGTCACAGAACACTTGGAATGGCTCAGAGGATGTCTCATTGAACTTCATCCAGTAAACACCTGACTCAGCCTGGCTGTCACTCTGCTTCAGGGTTTTGCAGGATGTGATAGGATTATCAGGTCCCGACCCTGGCTCTTTATGCTCTCGTATCTCCATGTAGATGGTGTTTTGTTGGCTAACAATCTTCTCTGGGTGTCTAGTCTTGGTAGAGTACTTCAGTTCACATGTCTTGTTCGTCAGGTTCATGTTGATGCTTGCACAATGTATGTTGTCCTCACACTTTCTATAACATTCAAAGATTGTTTCCACCTTGGACGATTCAAGAGTGAATCCTTGCAAGTACACATCTTTTTCTGAGTATTGTTTGGTCGGCCACATCGTAGCGTAGGTGACTTTGTGCTTGAGAAGGAACAGTATAAAGACAAACACCACCGTTGATTTCATTATGTTGGCGGCTCTGCGCCTGTTAAAAATTAACAGCGGTAAAAAACTTCAACAACAAGAATTATTCATTTAACTCTGAGTTTTGGTTTTTTTGTTGTTTTTTTTTCAAGTACGTTAAAACGCAAATTATTCCTTTATTGTTAGCTTCATGAATTGCAATTATTTCTTCACTATTTTTGGCAACGAAAACTTTCTTTTTTTTATTCCTCTCCTCCTTCTTCTCCTTCTTCTCCTTCTTCTCCTTCTTCTCCTTCTTCTCCTTCTCCTCCTT
>NW_022261766.1:8815-28890 GCF_009602425.1 Actinia tenebrosa | reverse complement strand
TTTCTTCACTATTTTTGGCAACGAAAACTTTCTTCTTTTTCTTCTTCTTCTCCTTCTTCTCCTTCTTCTCCTTCTTCTCCTTCTTCCACTTCTTCTACTTCTTGTTCCCCTTTCTCGTGCATTTTAGATAATTAGTTAGCTTTACCAACTTATAATTCACTCAACAAAATTACTCGATTCTGATTGGACAAGAGGAGTACAATTAAATGCCCAATTGGTCTCTGCATACAGTCCCAACTAAGTTGCTCAATTTTGTTGCGTGTATCCAGTACACAAAAAATCGCACGATCTTCTCGTACAATTCGGAATTTATAGATACTCGTGATGTTTTGAAAGTTCTCAAATTAAACTCGCCTAAAGGCTCGTCCAGTTTTGAAAATTTTCCAAACCTCACTCGTACCTTTAGATTCCGAAATGTGGAGTAAAATGTCAGCAAATTCACTATACCGTGTGTGGCTCTTCAATAAAATCGTATAATGTATATACATATGTATATTTATATCCATTGTCTACAATAGTTTATTAAAACAACTTTTATCAGTATTTTATAAATATATTGTAAGTTACGTGTTCGGAGAATATTACTCAATGTTTCTTCATTAGTTTCGGTTTTAAGATTTTTTTTTATATACAAGGCTTGATTTTCGCTATTTTTCTTCCAAAATTGTACAAACGCATGTCATTCCGGAGTGATTATCTCAAAAACAAGCTCGGGACTCCCCATTTTTCTTTGCATTTTTGAAATCAGCATTAATTTTTAGGTTAAAAAAGTTCTTTTTTCAGTTCTCTGTTTATTATTTACCAAAGTAGCCGGCCACCTTAAATCGTTCTTTTTTATTTTTCATTTAGAACCATCACTCTCCATAAAGGGGGCTCTTCCGTGAGCTCTAGTTTAGAATTTTTACCTCCGTCATTTCAAAATTTACTAAATCAGGTCACAGCTGAAAATGTCATCCATGAACTCCCGTTTAAAAGCTGTGCCGCTTCTCGAACTCGCAGTCATTTTGGTCGCAGCAAAAACCGTCTAATGAAAGCGTTTTTCAAATGATAAAAATTTTTTCTAGAGGGTCATTGAAATAGTTTATGAATGTTTATTTTATCATGCTCGTAATGGTTTTGAAATGGTTTCTCCTTAAAAGAAGGGTTTGAAATTCAATAATAAAAACTGGTAGCAAAACAAGTGTTTTACCTAAGATAATGAGATCGAGAAAGAAGGGGAAAAAGAAGATTTCAAAGAAAAGACGCGTAGGCAAGGTCAAGAACATAAAAAAAGGACAGGGACAAGAATGAGAGACATGAGAAGAACTTTGACACCCGAGGAACGGGAAGATTGTGTAAAATTTTGACGAAATGACCCGAACAATTTATTTCCTAAATACAGCTAAATATTGCTTTTCCTTTTCAACTTTTGGAAACTATTTAAATTACAAGGAAAAGAAGAAAAATGTGAGGAAAAATAAAGAAGAGAGATCTAAGTGCATTAATATTTAAGATGTACCTTTAAAGACTGCAAAAAAGGAGATTGTCGATGGATGGCATCTTCAGTCTTCAACAGCAAATTATTCAATGAATTGAGATGATGAGTGTAGCTCTAGTTTATACTTATGAATATATCCCACCTGATTAAAATAGATAGGAAGAAACCCAATAGGAATTTTTAAAACCATGATTAAGATTATTTATTAGAAAACTCTGCGGATGCTATTTATATGATATCAATATTACTCAGGGAACGAATCTGATACGTCAATGAACCGCCAATTAGTGACTGACAAGGTGACTTAGAAAATTTTGAAAAAAACTMAACTCAAAAATTTTGTTTATGAAAAGTTTGGAGAGTAAGGTGGTAGTTCCTAGTTAAAATCTGGAATAACCCAACCTTCAAATCAGTTGGGATTTCCTGAAGCATTAGGATTTAGCCTCAACTTGATTGATATTCCCWAAAGGGGTTCCATTTCTGTATGTAATTAGGGCATGACATTTTATAGTTTACGAGTAACTGCAAAATAATATTAATATTTATTAAGTTATAAGATGCCGTTGTGACTGTAAACCTCGTTAAATTTTGATATAAAAGAAGAATATATACCAATGTGTTAACATCTAGTAAACCAGAAAAATGGACCGGTAAAAATGGTCCTCTGAAAATTTAAATATTAAGCGTATAAATGAAATCGTTWTTATTATTTTTTCAAAATTTTAGAAATTTCCTTAACAAACATTTGCTTCACAACTTTGAACAAAAAGCCGAAGAATCACCTGTTGGTTGACGTCAGTATCATTACTTGGGTAATAACACATGAAACAACACAACTTGGTTATTTTTTGTTAATAATTGCTTTAAAAAGTGCGATGTTTATTAGAATTTCGAGACATCGAATAAGTAATGACATTGTGAGGTTGCGGGTCGGGTATTTTTATTCGGTTTTGAGGTAATTTGAAAAACTGGTAACACACGAAACACTAGTTTATTAAGTGCGATATTTTTTATGGCCTGTACATTAGATCGTTATTTCTTAAACTCTTTAGATCTTGGTCTGGAAATTAGCAGACTCACTAGAATTTTGATGAAGATCACTTTTTAAAAAAAAAATTTAGACAGGTTTCGACAGAGTCTTCTGTCATCGTCAGTTTAACCAATTGACATCAGATTTTTATGTGTCTGTCCTCTTATTGACAATAAATTGCGTCATCACATTGTCAAAGTAGTGTGGATCCGCATACTACTTTGACAATGTGATGGCGAAATTTATTGTCAATAAGAGGACAGACACATAAAAATCTGATGTCAATTTGTTTTTTACAATAACAAAAACGATAAAAACTTCTCATTTTTAGCGATCAAAACAACCAACGGAAAGAGCGCGCGCTCGTTGACGTCAGCTTTATCTGTCTGTCCCTTTTATTAATGATAAAAAATAACCAATCRGCGCGCGAGAAATTTGTAAGTTATTGTAAAATACAGAATGAATAAATAATAAGCTATATATATTTACCTTAAGGTGGCTGGACCCCCTCAAGCTTGACCGCTACCTTCCACGTTTGGAACGCTAGTGCATAAACGTGTTTTATCCGACTGCAAATCTTTTTTGCACATAAGTCACACAAAGATTGAATTAATGTTTGATGCAATTTTTAATGAGATGATTATGATGAAATATTTGTTTTCGTTTAGAAAACAATTTTAGCTTTGCAGAGCGTTCAACACTAAAATGCTTCGTATCACATAATTATATACTAGATGCCTCCATTTGCAGGGATTTTTGAAAAAATATATCTAGCTAATTGTGAGATATTTGAGATTATTTAAATATAGTGCAAAGTCTACTTCAAAACATTATATTATATGATATTTCGGAGTTATTTGCTCACGAAAATCATTGCTCATTTAGTTTTACTCTGTATCTTTTTTTAAGCGCTCCAAACGTAGAAGGTAGCGGTCAAGCGTGAAGGGGTCCAGCCTCCTTAAGATCTTGAAGTTAAAACCGGCTTCAAGTATATTAACTTTGCGCTCAATGACCTAATTTAGCCTATCATAAGTTTAAAGAAACAGTCAACTATGACTTTCAAAAGGATATATTCATCAAAGTAAAGAAAATYACATTAGAAATTCGGACAATAACCCTCTAACTTTCAAACTAAAAAGCTAARAAGTTATTATTTATTATCATTATTATTTCTTGGCCATTATTGTTCTCCAGTTTCCAAAATCGTCTTAATTACCATACACCTCATTAGAAGTTCGTTCAATTCTTACCGAGAAAATATTTATTGTATCATAAAATCAGTCCCCATATAGCTATAAGCAATAGAAAACTTTTTCTGTGTTTGCATAGCCTGATAGCAACACGAGGGGAGGTTGGGAGAATTCGAGACGGAGTCGAGGGCTAGGGTTTGAATAACTTTCGAGAAATCTATTAACCCCCGAGCGTTGCTATCAGCCTATCCAAACACAGACAAAAGCTCTATAGCTTTTTTAAAATGAACACAATTGTTTTTGTGTTAAGTAAAGTAAAATTTCTTATTTTATTAGCGTATATTCCTGTCTTTGTAATCCACGTCGAAGTGCAAACTGTAGTCTGAATTTACTTACTAAGTTTTGCAAGGATTTTCCTCCGTTTTTCATCAATGCTTCAGAGGTTTATGACTTTTAATGTATTATTTGTTACGACGTTTTTTCATCTCAAAGTTAAGTTTAAAAACTACAAAATAAGTAAAAAAGAAACGTTTTGACAATTTTCGAGAACCATCCAAACCTCTGACGTCACAACCATTTTTGCATAGCCTAATGCAAACATTGCTATCAGCCAATCAGAACGTGCGTATACTATCTAATTTATTTCATAAAGAACATTATTATATGACCGTGAATCTTAGAGCCWGGACACTAGCAAATCGAGCAATCTGATTGGATAGATCGCATCGCGGACTGGTCTAGATTCTCCGGTATTAACTGGTCCGATCGCATAATAATCTTACGGCTGCGCTCGGTCTGTACATTCCGACCTCGGTCAAGATTATCCCGTACAGAYCGGCCAAGCTCGGTTAATAAGATCTAAATATYAAGTATTTAAGATTTAGGAGGTAACCAATAGAAAACAGTCATATAGCCGCTTGGTTTATCAGTGAAATACTGACTAGCAGCTCATTCTGAGTTAATATCAACATTCAGAGTGYGAAGAGGTTTAGTGTTACTGACAGTGTATTGACGCACGAAAAAATGCTCAAAATTCAMTTTTAAGCTTCAAACTTTCTATTTTTTCTGGTTGTTTTTACTTGTTTCTTATTAGCCATTCTGAGKATAAGGAAAAAACTGAGTCGAGTTGGCATTGAAGTGCATTATGGGGCTGTTTTAAGAGACATTTTCAAGATAGCCATGGCAACAGAGAAATTTCACATATGAAATTACAAATTATGCGTGACATTTCACCTTTCAATTTGGAAGTAATTTGTCCTCTTTATATGGTATTATRTAAAGAAATTTACACGCGAGTAGGATTTTGAAGTAGTTAGAGCGTGGTGTCTGAGCTCACTAGCGTTCTATATATTTCATATATTTCTGGCCACAAACCACAAAAAGCTCAACAAGGCCCACAGATCGGCCTATAAACCTTTAAGCAAAAAGGCAGTTGCATATTGATTTTGTCATGTTCGTCATGTGAAAGCAATCTTTATTTTCAGCAGGGTACAGATAAAGAATATTTTGGCAGAGAAAATATTTAGGCGTTTATTTGTTTGTTTGGTGTGTGTGTGTGTGTTCTCTGTAAAAACTGCCATAAGGTATTCCAGAAATTCCCATTGCATTCTTGAACTTGTCGTAAGCGTTCAGGAGTCCCAGACTTTTTTCCCATAACCGTATAATTTGTAAAGGCTTTAGGGAAAACTTTCACTACAATTGGTCACGTATGTAAAACCAAAGCGATTTCTTTCGATTGAAAGTGTCCTTATGGTACCTGGTTCCTCTTGAATTAGAAAGTACAATAAACTAGTTTTATACGCTTCCCATGTTCCATCCATGTGACATATAATTCATGGTATTTTGATTCCAATCGACCAGCATCACGACTAGCGAAGGTACAAGGCACATCCAGGGCTGGTTACATTTTTGAGATGATTTGCTGAATTCTGAGCACAAGGATCATGCATAGGATAACATTGGTGAAGCTTTAATTGTGCATCAAGTACAAACTGGTAACTATTTGAGGCACTATTCTTAAACGCTGGACCACAGCCCCAAAATTCAAAACTATCTGGAGCAATAGTCGTGCATGTTGGTGTAATGGCCTTGACAACTCTACACGTCAGACTTCCTGCCACCCAGTCCACAAGACGTCCGGTTCCTTCTACACAGGCTACCCAGTTAGTGATATTGCACTTGAGAAGAATTTCGCGACCAATCTTCTTCCACRTTCCAAAATCCATGGCAGAGTAGGAAGACTCATTGAGCGGGGTTGTCGTTGATATTGGTGACCACTCATTGGCTGGTGACATATAGAGAGGCCAATTCGGTACTGGAGTAATTACATTGTCGTCTGTATTGAAGTTATCGAAGTCGGAGAATGTATAGCTGTAGACAAGGGACCAGCCTCCTCCATCGGTGGTCATGTCACAGAACACTTGGAATGGCGCAGAGGATGGCTCATTGAACTTCATCCAGTAAACACCTGAGTTTACCTGGTTGTCAAGATTCTTGAACCATTTACAGGATAATATTGGGTTACGAGGAGAAAACCCGAGAGCATCTCGTATCTCCATGTAGATGGTGTTTTGTTGACTATATAACAATCTTCTCTGGGTGTCTAGTCTTGGTAGAGTACTTCAGTTCACATGTTTTGTTCGTCAGGTTCATGTTGATGCTTGCACAATGTATGTTGTCCTCACACTTTCTGTAACATGCAAAGATTGTTTTTACCTTGGACGATTCAAGAGTGAATCCTTGTAAGTACAYGTTCAGTTCTGAGTATTCTTGAGTCTGCCACATCGTAGCGTAGGTGACTTTGTGCTTGAGAAGGAACAATACAAAGACCAACACTAGCGTTGCCTTCATYGTGTTAGCGACTGTGAACCTATTAAAAATTCATCAAGGAAATTTCAATATACGATTTACTCACACAACTTTTTTAAGTTTTCTATTTTCGCGAAAGATAAAGTAAATGTTTGATCAAATCTTTGTTTGGTTTTCGTAAAAATTCATTTTTGGAAGACATTGTCAACATCAGCAACTCTTTTTTTCCACCACGATATAATTTAATAAGAAAGTTAATTTTAAAGTTCGTCAAATAAAGAAACATTTCTGTGTTTCGAAGTAAAGATGATCGGTGCATTTYTTAAATCGAAGATTGCTTTGTCTTCCAGTACAGCATATTTTCAAAAAATCGTTTGGAATCAATCCTCGCCTCAAAATTTCTTGCTAAGGTTTTGAAAAATAACGTTTACTTTTCCCGAATACAAAAAAATTAACTTAGAATTCAATTGCGAACCTTTACAAAAACTAGGTTTAAATGCAATTATTTGTTGAAAAACTTTCCCCCTCTTACTAAAGCAGTCTCCATAAAAGAAACTAGTTCATCAACGTATGAGGGAAAAATAAAMTCGAGAAGGTAAGTATCCAAGAGCCAGAACATGACTAACTTTTTCGTCCAAAAACTTTTAAATTTTTTCAAACACTAAAACACTGCAGTCTCCATAAAAGAACCTGATTCGCTAACGTATGTGGGCTAAAATAAGATATCAAAATTTTTACTCCAAGAACCACAACTAGATTCACTGATTCCAATCAACATACCTTATTGGATTTGATTTTACTGTAAGGYTGGTCTGTAAGAAAGACACTGAAGATATGTCTGAATTTGTGGTTGAACGATGGTTAAATATAGAATACTCTAGTACAATTCCGACAGATGTATAGATTTAATATTTCATTAACTACCAAAGAATAAAAACGTTTAAATTCAGATGATTTCATTAACGCTCAAAGGTTATTAGTTACGTACATTCGCATAATATGTCATAGTGATTGGCTAACACCCAAGAGAGCTCGCTAAATAACTTACTTGTGTAATTGCAAGTGYAAGTCACTCACCATGTGGCATTAACCAATCAATATGTGAGAATTATTGCGCTTTACATGTCTTGACATGTTTTCTTAAAGTTTGTATTCACATTTTTTGTCCGTGGAGTAGGGGCCTTGAAATCAGACAAGAGTTCGATTCTGATAATTTTTAGAAAAAATGCTGAATTGAATTATGGCAGAAGTTAGTTAATATCTTAGAGATAYCTCGCGCTCCTGCAAACCCTTATTACGCAACGTTTCCAAAGAAACAAATCATACATTTTTAAAAAGCATCTTTTTTTTATTTGATGAAACAATTGTGACTGTTTAAACAGAAGCCAGGCGCGATCCGTAAACATATGATAATGGTCATCGAGTTAGCACTCGATTTCACAATAACTGTACAAAATAAGCGCAAAAAAGGCTACAAAGTCGTTTGAGAATGTTTGTTATATGAATTTTTTCCTCTGGTGCAAAGTAGTTCAGTTTGAAAGTTTGAGTACGCTATATATTGTATCGACTTAGTTCTCAGCGTACAGAGTGGGGAAAAAAAAAAAAAAAATTTGGAAATCTTTATTTGTTTCGCTGATTATATTTGTTATTATTATCAGTTATTTGTTTCAGTTTTTCGAACAGTAATTTTAAGTGTAATTTCTTACTTCGTTGTGTCCTTGAAGTACATTGAAAGCGTTAAATTCTTTGAAAAATAAAAACGAAAAAATATTAAAATATAACTTCATTACAGGAGAAGAGAAGTTGAACAAACAAAGCGGGAATAATAACAAGTTTTCCTGATAATGAATATTAGAAACCCAACAGCTGAATTCGTTTAAGCTGCAGGATACATTTGGAGAACCTTCTGTATTTCATCATTCAATATTCGTATATAAAAAGAGTATTATTTTTTAAATTTAGTAATCAAAATATGTGGAATTGAATGATGATTTTGATTCGGTGAAATAAAAGTTTATTTTTACTATTCTTCAAAAGCAAGCCGAACTCCATCCCTCCCAAGCAAGCCAGTTTAATCGTACTGAATACTGTTATGAGAGAGAAAATGAATGTTTTACAGACGAAGGAAGACATCAGTTTTCTAATTACCATTACTTATCGTATGAAAACAAGATAACGATTAATTAGCTATATAAAAGTATCGATATAAGATTTCAGCACGGCTACCATCACGCACAAGTTTGTAGATAATGGTATGCATTGAATTCACAAGTAAACCTCTTAGCTCCTCCCATGCATGTGTACCTCTGGTTACGCGCTACACACTTTTTACCCCTTTGCTCAGTTATTTTAGCACTATTCTTTTAAACCTTATGATAGAAATATTCCTGGTAGCCTTTTCTATACATTTACAATATATTCGTATTTTAACTTTAGTTTAAGCTATGTTTAATTTCAAGATTTTCGCTCGTATTATCATTAGAATATCGCACTTAGGAATTTACTTATTCTTTAGCCAATCATTATTCGACGATATTGATTMGAGACTGACACCTGTCATAGAATTATTATAAATACAGCTCATGTAAACAGTTCAACATAGAAAGTAGATTAAAGATCGATCCCGAAGCTCATACCGAGAGCGGTCGTCCCATAACAATACTATGGTTATCTTCCATTTCGTACTTGTTGACTCGTACATGATATCATCACATACACATTTGMAATGTCTTCCATTGTCAGACTCTCCCCCCTCCCCTTGTTTCTACTTTTACTCCCACCTGCCTGTTATATTTTCAAAACCGGCAGCCCAGCCACGTCCCTAACACACCACACAGACACACACGCTTTCAATAGTGTTCTGTGTTTCTTGCTTTTTTTGACGAAGCAAAAAAATAGAATGAGATAATTAAACGTCACTTATTCGATCCTATGATAAAAATCAACATGTGAGTTGAGCATTGTGTGCATAGAATATTGAATGTATTGGTAGCGTGTGTGAGTGAAAAGTGTCCCCAATTAATGCGAAATTGCTAGAACAAATAGACACTTAAACAAAGATATARTTACGCCTTACTTAAAAACATCCTTTTGTTTTCTTTTCTTTCGMAAGAAAGTTAGCGAATATTCTAGTTTGGAATTCCACATTGCTCAAGGTCCAATGTAGTCTCCTCGGCATTCGTTCTAGTAGAGTCGGTTCGAAATTAGCTAGGGAAGCGTTTCGTACCGACACTAAGAACGGCTGCTGAAGAGACTACATTGGACCTTGAGCAATAAATAATTCGRAACTAGAATATTCACTAACTTTCTTGTCCAATGACGGTCAAAATGAAATTCAAAGTGTTTGTATTGTTGAAGTTGTCTATTCTTTACTGTTTTAAATTGTGAATCTTTTGACACTAGGTTTTGTTAGTCCGGAGTGGAATCCACTTTTTCATTAACTGTATGATTAACTTATATCTCAAAACGAAAAGAAAAAAAAAAACAAAAAAAAAAAAAAAAAAAAAAAAAAAAAAAAAAAATACCGCGCGAAATACGAACGAAGAAAACTGAATAAAGTCTTATCGTTACAATTGTTAGCAGTTTATTTCCGCTACTCGGTTCGTCTCCGCCGCGCGAGCATCGATAAAACAGGGTCCAGCTCGGACTAGGGTTTTCTGCGCCCGCGATATTCCCTACCATTAAAATGTTGTGATTATACTACGAAATATTGTGTTGACTTTTCTTCAAGTATTTTCTTTCAACTTTTGTTCCTRATTTGGAAAAGATTTCGTAGGACTGTGAAGGCTGTCACCGTCGCACACGATAATGATTTCATTACTTCTTTCGAACCAATCAGAGCGCGCGAAATCATTGCTCGGCCAATGAAAATGTTCGGTCACGCCATCGTGAAGACACGTTAGGTGAACTTATCATCAAGGCATTGTTTTGTTGTACGTAAATTTGATGTTTCAATAATAATGATAATAATAATAATAATAATAATAATAATAATAATAATAATAATAATAAAAGGATAGACACAACGCTGCTTTGAAAGTGTTTTTCTTTGAGATGCTAAGAGATCTCAAACTGGCTGATAGTACACCCCCATGGTTTTCTGATGTCAAACCCAAACCACTCTACAAATCAACTGACGCTGAAGCATACTGGGATGTACCTGTATATGCTGACCACATGTATGTACGATGTAACCGTGTGGACGCGCGTTTCATCGACCACAATAACAAGAAAGTACTCATGGTGGAAATGAGCTGTCCGTGGGTTAACAACCGAGAAAAGAAAGACAAAGAGAAGACGAAGAAGTATGGAGCACTTAGACTTGAGCTCACAAAACAACACACAGGATACACGATCTTGCAAGTGAACCTCATTTTGGACGCTCTTGGAGGATGGTCTAAAGAGATGGAGCCTGAGATGAAGAATATCTTTGGAGCAAGATACAAAGATGTATTACTTAGAATTCAGAAAGCGGTATTAAGCTGCACAGTGAACATTGCAAGAACATTTAAATTAATCACATCTTAGGACATTTCAAACATTCTAAGTATTTAAACTGCATCTTGAGAACATTAATAATTGGTTTTAAGTGATTGTTTACATTATTAGTCCTGTCATGCTGGTAGGTTACGAAATTACGCCCTATCTAGCTTACCTAATTAGCATYCAAACGTGTTTACTGCTGATAATRTAATAATTCGATTTGAAAAACTTGAGCATATAAACTACTTTTTTTCTTTTTCTYCTTTTTTGCTCTTTTACTCCGACAAAGGACTAGCGTCCGAAACGTCAGTAAGGTTTTTCAATTTTTCACRGTGTATAATTTACCTTTTCATCATTACTGTTTCATTAGAAACACCGACGCAGCTCACGATAGTTTTTAGCTAGTTATCTCTACTTTTTCTAAATAGCTTATACCTATAATCGTTGCATTGCGACCCGCTATTTCAACTATGGTTAATTTTAGTTTTGGGACAGGGCTTATGCAAGTAAGACCTTAAACACTAACGCCAGTTCACCATGCTTTGCCCATCACACATGCATTCAAACAATAAATTCAAATTTAAAAAAAAAATCTATAATGGCTCGAGAATATTCCAATCAGGAGTTGCAATATGAAGAGTTATTTTCCAGTTAAGAGAAGATTGGAAAATAGGAGATATATATTGCTCAATATATTGCTGCAGAGATCAATCAATCACTTGAAGATAAGCGAAGACCAGAAAAGTTGATAAACTTGAGGTGAGTCTTGTGTTAAACTTTAAATTTTTTCTATCATTCCTTAGCCGGTAAATAAAATGTAATCAAGGGCACTAGGACACCGAATGTGGTTGGATTTCTATAGTTTTTTTTTTTTCCTTTTGATCTTTTGATTATTTGAATTAAACTAACGTTATACTTGTTTACTTATCTTGCGTCCGTGTTCCTTTGTCCGCTGTTGTAATGCAGACGTTTTCTTCCAAAGGTCAAACGGTTTGAATATCCTATGAGCGTTACTTCTTTACCGGCCGTTCCGTACTTGACTCTGTTTGTACTATACCAACAACAACGCGACCGCGCGATGCTCCTTACGTCAGTAATATTCAACCGTCCAGAGTAAATATGGTTAATCAAATCCACCTTAAGTTCCATATAGAGCCCCGGGGGCTAGTCCTAGTGCCCTTGATGTAATGTATAGGAATACTTGTTCTCAAAAGTCGTCATGGGGTACCTGTGTTTTTTATTACTTGTTCTAAAAAGTCGTCATGGGGTACCTGTGTTTTGTCTTCCCAAACCCTCCTCTCCCGCACCTGTTTAGAAAAAAAAACTAATTGACTTTGAAAGGTAATTTAAAGGAACTTTTTGTGGAAAAATACTATTAATCAAAAGTCATCATGGGATACCTTTGTTTTGTCTTCCCCAACCCTCCTCTCCCATTGTTTTTTTTTTTTTTTTTCAGGGGTATCCCCTAATTGACTCGGTTCATGGCTTCGTTTCTTGAGCAGTCATTTTAGCTTGCCTGTTTCGTTTCTTTTTTGCCTTTTTTGGGTGAAATCGCTACCCAAAAGAACTTTGATTTCCCTACAAATATGGAAACTTTACTTCTAAATCATCCAATGGGGTGATGCAGTAATTTAGAAGTTTCAAGGCAGTCGATTTGTTAGCATTTTCACCTTRGAAATACTTCCTTCTTCACGATCTGTTGACTTCAGGCGACGGATTTAAGATGCTAGATTCTTCCTTAAGGTATGGGCAGCTTAGATATTATAAACATCTTATTTTATGCAGACAATGTTACAATTCCAGATCTATTAGAGAGGTTTAACCAATATGGTAAAGAAATCCAYTGGCGAAATCAACAAGCTTTGTGATCATCTTTGACAACTGAAGGAAGCTTGTTGATTTCACCGGTTGATTTCTTAACCCTATTCTTATAGCAGTTAAAATGATGCGAACTCGGCCGAGTCGTAAGCTGTACATTGAAATTTGTACATGTTTTAATTTTTTTCCCGCTGCCGTTCATTAAAAGAAATCAGTCTGCGACTATTATATTTTTGATTGGCGGCAGTAAAAAAAAAAAAAAAGAAATTGCAACTGTTAAATCGCAACTGACGAGTTCGCGTTATATTGAAATTTGCTATATTATGATCTCCACTGGAAACATTGTCTCTTCCTTTAATCTTAATGTATGTGGATCAAAAGTAATATGTTGTTAAGATGTAAATAAGAGTGGTTATTTTTGATTTTATTCAAGAATYGAAGCATAAACACACATCGACTAATAAGGGAAATTTCCCTCATKATGATGCATCGACCCCCACAGGTAACCCAACCAGTATTTCATGCTTTAGATATTATAGAGCGTCAAAAGCGCTTTGTGTTTGGATATATAATAGTACTAATGCCAATAAATAAATGAATGTAATAAATCTTAATAAAAGCACTTAACAAATCTGTGTCCATTGATGCATAGATCTAATAACAATATTTTTCAAACCATTTTTATCCAATAAAGAAGAAATGGAAGATATATAAATTAGATAAAAAAAGCATTAATACACTTATTTCAACAAAGTAAGTCACCTGAAAAGCTACAAAGCTGAGACCTGCAAGGATTATGGATAGATACATTTTACATGTTTCAACTGCTTTAATAACTATTGAGGGATTTTAGATCTTTTATCAGTTACAGTCTCACCTCTTCTGAGCATCCTAAAGCTGCAAATCGTATCAAAAGCTTTACTTTGATATTAAAACATTCCCATGATCCTCAGTATGATCTCAGCTTTCTAGGCTTTTTAGTGACTAACTTTATTAAAATAAGTGTATATATATAAATCAATATGATTTATTAATATTTGATTCACCAGTATTATATATATTAGATGCTTTTTGGGTACAAGTAGAGCATATCTTTTTTTTTGTTTTTTGTTTTTTTGTTTGTTTGTTTTGTTTTTTGTTTTTTTTTTTGTTTTGTTAACTATATTGCATCAGGATATATACATAGTCATTTTTTTTGCAGTTATACATCTCATCGGATATTATTATTGTTTTATTAATATATACTGTTTCTGCGTTGTGAATTAAGTATTCTATCCCATGACTTCTTATAACAACTAATTAATATCCAGAATTTAAAAACTCTTTGATAGGTTAAAACAATTCACATAGTCATTTTAGAAAATAAGTGATTTTCAATAGGCCCTTTGCAGTTAACGGTCACGTGTCTGTACTGGAATGCAAAACTTTTGTTTTTATATTTTAAAAATTGGTGATTCTTTTTAGCTACTTGTAAAGAACTGAATGAAAAGATGTGTATCTAGTGTGTTACGAAATGTAGTTTTATTACGATCTCTCGAAACAGGTTGTAGAAAGTTTATTTGCTCTCCAGTATATTTAACCCATGGGAATCAAAATGTTCATTCATTTGCTCTCAGTCAATTAATCAGCACGTGATTGCTTAGCTGCAAAGGACCTATTAGTAGCCACCGCCTTTATAGCGAATGTAACAAGTATCACGTGACATTTCTTGTGATACAAATATTTGAAATTACATGAAATTGACTGTTTATTTTATTTTATTTATTTATTATTATTATTACTGTGTTTATTTTCAAGGAACGCAGCAATTCAGAGGGTGATGAAGATCTTGATGAAGAAATATGGTTTACTGTTCCAGAGGAAATGGTTGGATATGCAATTGGTAAAAACGGCCAAACGAAAAACAGGATTATGGAACAAACGAATACCTACATAAAAACTAAAAGACATGAGGACGACCAAACATACTTCATTATACGAGGAACAAGAGAAAACCAGTATTCAGCAAAACTATTCATCAAGCAAACTGTTGTAAGTAATACTAAATTATAATCATTAATACATGTTGACTGGGACCAAGAGAAACAGTGTGTTTTGTGGTCCCAGATCCGACTCTTGAGTCCACAATGTTTTGAGGGCTAAATGACGAAAATCGTGGTAAATAAGAGAACATACCACGAAAAACTGTAGTGGAAATTCGTCAGTAATTTCGTAATTGAAAAATAATTGTATGACCAGACAAGTGTAATTATCATTGCTGGCTTTCACTTGATTGAAATGTTCATCAGCTGTATCGCTAGTTTTCAATAGAATCTTTCTGGCTGACAGCACATGGTGGTCAGTGTCTGACCCCCATGTGGAGCAGAAATTGAGATTCAAAAAACTTTTTACAGCTAAGTGAAAGCCAGCAATGATATATATGGTTTTAACTTGTCCAATTTCAGAATACTGGTATTCTTAGAAATCGTGGCTTAGAGACTTTAAGATTCCCAGTTATTGACTCCGAAAGTGGTAAATTTGCACTAAAACTGGTTGAAAAGAGAGATGATCGTMATACCAAGAAAAGATTATTCGAACTTGTTTTAAAAAACTCGTCTGGCGATATGGTGAGTTTGTAAAGGAAATAACACAGCCTCGAGTACAATCGGAATTCATAGGAAAGAGTGATGTTTTGAAAGTCTTCAAAATTGGAGGAACCTTTAGGCAAGTCTAATTTGAGAAAGTTCAAAATATCACGAGTATCTATAAATTCCGAATTGTACAAGATTGTGCGACTTTTGTGGCAGTTGGGAGGACAGCGACGTTTCGCTTGGATATATACCGACCATTCGAAAGCACTCCGTCAAGCCCACCACCCGGACCAATAACAGCCCCGGCGCGATCTTCAGGGGAGCCAAGACTGACGGTATATAAATAGACCTTCTTCCAGTCTATGCCATTGCCTGATGAAGACTAGCAGTAGCAGTCGACGTAAAGTCACGGTCCTCTCAATTGCCACAATCGTGAGACAAATGAAGAAGTATAATCTTTGATTTATATCCAGGATGAATAATCTTTTCGATTGTAATGCTGTCATAGGTGCTGCTGTTGTTGTTGTTGTTGCTGCTATTCGGTTACTTTTGCTGATGTTGTTGCAGTTTTTGTTACTGCTGCTGCTATATGGCTTTGCTTTTGCTGTTGCTTCTGCTGTTGTTGATCTTGTGGTTGTTGCTAGTGCTGTAAGTGTTCGTTGCTAGTGTTGCTGCTAGCGCAGTTGCTGTTGATGTCGCTGTTGTTGCTGCTGCCATTGCTGACAAAGCTAAATGTTAATATGTTATTTTTAGGGGGGGAATGCAGACTACAGCTTCCTCTCAGATCAAATATCCCAGATTTTACGACAAAATAAGGAAACAAATCGTGCCAGTAAGATCTGGTGTCACTTTGGTCACATTTACTTAACAAACATTCAGCCAGGTAGGTCATGATACACCTACGATCGGGGGAAGGAGGGATAACACTGCTCCAATTCAATAGGCCTTTTGCAACAACATGTCACGTGACCCTACCCTCCTTTAAAAGAGACGTTGTGTCAAAATGAACCAAAAATGGAAAGAACACCCCGACATTAGTAAGAAGACAAAGTTTCAGCGTATAACATGTAACACAGGAGAAATAACATTTTTAAACATATTAAATCGTATCGAATATTTTATACGGATTTGTATGGGGAAATATGCTGCATGGCAAGCTATGAATTCCAGCACATTTTTCTATACAAAACCTTAAGAAATATTCGATTCTATATTCAATGTCATTTCTCCTATATTCAGTATTAGAAGCTGAAACTTCGCCTTTTTACTAATATCAAGGTGTACTTTCCATTTCTGGTATTCATTGTGACAGGTCACGTGACCTGTTGTTGCAAAAGGCTGATGCTCAAGGGAATATAACGTGGTTGGTCTGAAATACAAAAAAAAAAACAGTTTTCTCAAACCGGATAGGTGTAATCGACCTAAGAAAAGCTATCAAAAATGGCCTATTCCAGGTCTCATTGATCGAATTTACTTATTTTAGACGAAGAAGTCAAGGTGTATAACCCTGAAGAATTGAAGAACCATTTGATGCCCAGAAGGTTCTGTTCGCAAGAAGTTACTTCAGAAGTTACAAAATGGCAGCAAAAGTTCTTCGGTTACATACAAAACCAAGACGAGGAGACATCTTTCAGTCAACTAGAGAGATGGCTGTCCTCACAATCCAAAACGAGTCCTTACTTAGCCTTTCATCGTTATGAGTTTACATATCTTACTCCGTCCTGTAGAGAAATACGAATTAAGGTATACGTAAAAGAAATTCCAAATACATATGAATTGTCATATAATCTTTAAAGCTAGCAAGCGCCCTTTACCCATTTTCTTAAACATGCTTCAGTGATCTGTTTTATTAACCTTCATTTACATGAATTCTGTGAGATTTTTAGAGAAAAAACGAGGGACCTTTTGTTTAGGATCGTCGGTTGTTGTGAAAAATTTGAAGGCTCAATAAAAGAAGATGAGAGTTAAAAAATTAAAAGTTGCTCAGCCTTACCCTCAAGAGAAAATGAACTAAGAGAAGGAATCTCTGCTATTTATGCTTGTAATCATCGTTGGCACCGTTTGATGCTATTTTTAGGATCAAATTTGCCATCGTTTTTATTTTATTTTATTTATTTATCTTTTTTTTTTTTTTGTGAAAAATACAAAGTAACATGAGCAATCAGTGTAAAGTGCGCGCAGCATGCGCGTGCAGAAAAACAAACATTCAAATGAATGGTTTTAAAAATAGCATCAAAGGGTGCTCATAATGGGGCGCGGGAGCCGGGTAGCCCTAAGTAAACTGATGAGTATAGCATGAAGAAAAACAGCAGTATATTACGATTTCGATAAACTGACCTATATGTAGTTCGAAGTTGTCCTCGATGTAAGGAGTGAAGTGAAAGAGTAGAGAATGGCATGGGGTATATATGGTTTAATTCCCTTTATATTCCACCGTATATCACGTGATGGCAGCCATGACGGGAGGCAGGAACGATTGAATCTGGTCAAATCTGATTTACATGAGAAGGAATTCAGTTTCCCGGGGGAGAAAGACTCTATTAATGTGCCTCCTGTCATGGCTGCCATCATGTGATGGTGAAAAGCGCTAGCCCGCTTTACAGTTTTTTCTACCAGTCATTACTAAAGCTAGCAATCCTTTTAATTGATATGACATTATACAATAAAACTTATATTATATATCTTTTTTCTTAGGTTTTCGTTGATGTTAAACAACATGATTCTCAGTTGTCCTTTGAAAATGCCCCGAGTCCTGTGGAAGTTAAAAATGTTCTGAAGTGCTCGGATTCCTTTCCTTATTTTTATATCTGCGAGTCTACTGCGAAACGAGCTGTGGTGGACATTATCGAGCCATTGGGACCGGATTTTCGTTTAACTACTGAAGCAAGTAAGTCAAAATCAATTAGGGCCTACCCAAAAGCCCTCCGAAGTAAATCGACTAAAGAAGCACGCGCCGCACCGAAATCTGCCTTTATTCAATTGACTGACCGACTGACTGATCCTGCGACTGTCTGACTGACTGTTAGACTGATGAATCGTTTTTTTGTGTATGTGTATTCTAATAGATCTTACTTCATGCCCAGAAGATGAGGAACTGCGCGAGGAGGTTGACATTTTATACAATTACGTCTATGAAAACGTGATTATTAACCCAGATGGTAAAGTGGACCTCCCTCAAAATGACGTACCAGAAGACTTTGATCTGCACTACTCACGCATGTCTGAACGAAAAATATATACCGTAACATCAGACGATGATGAGCAGTTTGACGTAATAATCTGCTATGAGAGTCCTCGCGACATTAAAAAAGGCGATTACAAAGACACACCAAACGTGGTAAGTTTATCTGTTTGTTGTTGTTGTTGTTGTTTTTTTGTTTTTGTTTTGTTTTGTTTTTTCTTTTCATAAAGTTTGAATGGTACTATTTAAAATCTCTTCTCTTTCATCTTCCTCTTCTTCAGTTTCTCTTCTACCTCAGATATTTCTTCTCCTACTCCTCATTCCTGTTGTCGTTCTCTTTGTCCTCGTCAACGCCCAATTCAGTTTTGAACAGTGGCTTCTTTGATGAATGGACTTTTCAAGAATTACACAGTGCCTGACTTAATGTTTTGAGTTTTTTGTTTGCCCATTTTTGTTGTAGGTTGATATCCACCTCTTTTATCATGAATGGGAAAACCAATTCAAAAGCAATTCGTGGGATCCACAGGAGATCGTCGACAAGATTCCACGATTTATGGCTTGTGCCAGAAGTCTCTCAAGGTATGACTCCCAACCAATGACATTTCATTTTCATAGACAGAGTGTTTGCTGAGTTGTTGGGTACCTTCGTCGATCCCTTATTGCAAATGAAAATTCCTTATTTATGGGTTTAGTGGAATAATGGGGTGAGGGATGTTTTTATAGTGTGCTCGCTCGTACTGATGGGAGAACAGCCTTCATGCCGCTTAGAACTATATCCTAGTATATACATTATGTTGAACATGTATTCTTGGGTACGTATGGAAAGGTATTTTATATATGGAATAAACGCATCCGTTATCCGCATCTGTTAACCGCATCCGTTATCCGCATCCCTCAAAGCACATAAACGTAATATTTTATTTTGATCATATCGTAATATTATTGGGTTGTTTTATCTTAGGGCCCTAATGGTTGAAAATACAAGTAAGTGTTTTAGTAATTACCACTTTTATTGCTGATATTTAATTGTTTGTTTTAGGTTATTGTTTTTGCGTTTTTCATCGGGGGTGGAGAATTTCCCGTTAAAATAATTACTTTACTAGTTGTTAAAATCAAAAATCAAAAAGTTAAGGTAAGATGAAAGTAATACATGACCAGTGTCTTTTCATCTTCCATCTGTCTACTGCAGCACCACCTGAGATTCTTGCACGGGGTCCAAGAGCGCAGAGAGCTTATCAAATGGCACTGGACAGTGGCAAAACCAAAAACCTCCTTGTTCCAGTAATGCTGGTTGGTCAGTCGCGTGCAGGGAAAACGAGTCTTTTAAGATCTCTCAAGCGTAAGTCAGTCCTTTACTTACGCCTTTCACAAAGTGATGCTTACATTAGTCCTACACTAGTCCTACATTATTTAAAACAATTCAGGTAGTAAATGAACTGTATAGTTGTCAAAGATTACCATATATTATCATAGATTCCTGGTCCTGGTCCTGGTCCTGGTCCTGGTCCTGGTCCTGGTC
>NW_022261765.1:30781-45420 GCF_009602425.1 Actinia tenebrosa | reverse complement strand
CCCCCCCCCCCAAGTTAACTTTGTGCGCAGCAACCCCCCGCCCCCTGAACGAAATCCTGGATCAGCCCCTGTGAGCTGAAGTTCATTAATTATGGTTTAGTATATTTTACCCTCTCCAATGTTTCTTCGTCAGCAGTGAATCCAGATACGAGCTTTGTTTCTATTACAGCCATACCAGAAGTATCTTCTCCTAACCACCTGATCAAAAATATATACAAATAAGAAAGAAAGAAAGAAAGAAATTGAGAATTTTGGGGCATCCTTTGTATACCTCAACTGAGGGCATGCAGAAGCAATGTAATATTTTCTCCTGTTCATGAATTGGGAATAACGTCCCATGGCATTTTTATTTATGAAAGCTCTTTAATAAATCTATAAACGTTTACATCACGAGTAAAGGATAATGACTGAAGTCTTCGAAACCAGATCCAATGGACCATCTTTCCCGAATTCTCTTGACTGACCATGAAACAATAGTTTGAAGTCAAGACTGAACTTGATTCTTTTATTTATCCAAACTAATTCAGGGAAGGTCAAGGGGAACAGCAGAATGCGGAGAAAAACCTTTGAAGCGCCGCCATGGAGAACTGACAAGTAATCCTACTCACATCTGATGGCGGGTCGATCAGAACACCTTCATTACACTAACCAATCCACAGGTCATAACGATGTTTTACTTACTTAGCACAGATGTACATCTCAAGGGGTTGACAAAGTTCCTCTCCTACTTCGGTCATTACAAGGGAGGACGCTTCTACAGGACGGCGTCTGACGCTCACTGACAACCCGAATGCTTGTTTTTCTGCGACGTCGCGTATATGATAAGCAACATCCGCCTAAAACAGTGAAATATACGATGTGAATAAGGTATATTAACTTTATTGTATTTATGGCTTGTTAAAAAGGCCCAAGACACATGCTTACCTGTACTAAAGCACAGCCTCTACCAAAAGCATCAACCGGAATCGTTATTGGTAGAATGTCCTCTGGAATCTGTACAACAACGAGGAATGTTCAGTTTCTTATCAAAACATGAGGCACCTGACACCCGTAATTACTCTTACGCATTTTTTGAAGAGAGGTATGATATCTCTATATAGATTTCTTCATTTAGAACACCCCCCTTCCCCCCAAACAAATCTATGGATCCGCCGCGCCTGAACATCTCAAAAATTTTGAAGTTTCACCAAGAATTTTCATGAATTCTTATTTGTTTTTCGAGTCCCCCCAAATAACTATGATAAAACCCATGAAAAATGTTTAAAAATCATAGTCATTTGCAGTTTTCGTTTGTTTTGAATCGTTGATAATTTTAGAATCGTAAAACACATCTAAGGTATATATACTTTTCCTTATAAGCAATAGAATATTCTTGGATCGTGGTACTTACCTTAGCCCGTTGTAAGACCAGTCTGTTGATATCGTCGATACGGAAAGTGTGGCGGAATTTTGGATCATTTGTATACCCAACATCAACTCTCATATTAGTAGTTCCACTATAGGTATACCCGGCATATCGTGAAATCGCCTGTAGGGCTACACATGTGTCCTAGCAAAACATATACCTCAATTATACATTCAGTATACACATAAATAAGGTTAGCGGTGCCAAAGGAGACCAGAAAGTGACAGATCATTCCAAGCCGGGCCCAAAGGAATTATGGGTATACAACTAAACACAAATAAACACTGGATATCCCAACACTAAGTTCCTCTGTTCTTAGGAGAATTACGAGCTATTCTTGATCTCGGAATGATCTACTTCTATTTCATATCRCCTTTGGATCCGGCAACTTTTTTGAAATAGATATATTTACATTATATTTACTGATAGTCATTACGGCACAGCCCTTCGTGCGTATTCCATCTGTCTAATTTTTGGCCAACAAGTAAATCTTATGAYCAAATTACACGCTAGGTTTTTTTCAAAACTGTCGCGCACAACATGTTGACGACACGAATTCGACAGTACAATCTGCTCACGAMGGTCGGTAAATGGCAACTAAAACTTGGCGTGACTTAACATGYTGTGTGCGACATCGTTCCGTGTAAATCGACCATGAGGATTTGATCTCTGTTGCCTAAATATCTCTCTGTTTCTTCCGGGCTGTAAATGTTACCTGTGTAGATGAAAATCCTCCAAGTGCGTTCCTCTGTTTAGTAATCCAACGTACAATTGGCAAGGCATCAGCAACAGCAATACTGTCTCTTCCGTCACCAACCAGGGCCAGCAATGCGTACGATGTCATTTCAATATTAGCGGATGCAGCACGATTGTATGGAGGCAACCAGAAATATTCGGTTTGTTTGACCGGTTTTACGGTTTTTTCCCAGTACATCAGTCCATCTGAAGAAATGAAAGATTCAATCTAAAACATCATGTATTACACTTTAAAAAAACGATTTGATCGTTGCTATGGTAACGCTGATTGAACTGCAGCAACGTCCATCATTGTAAACTTTCATATTTGTCCAACATTTGGCATGAATAGATGGAGCTAATGTGAGACTAATTAGTTGCCACCGATAGAATTAGAAGTGTGGAAAGAAAAAGGCTTCTAGGATCGACATTAATAGCGGGCTCTACCTTGCAGTCAATTAATTCATCATTAATTGACAAAGACCACCTCGATGAGCGTTACGCTCTTGGGGTTAATGTAACGACAAAATATGTTTACATACAAAAATACAAAAATATAAAAAAATTCATCAAAAAAGTGAACATCTTAACGTACCTTTAAAAATCGCTTTCGATCTAAGCCTAGCAATAAACTCTCCCCGACTAGAATGTTTAGCAAGAGTCAGTGCAAAAGCAATGATTGCGTTACTATAAGAGTCTGTCACGGTGTCTTTCTGGGCAGTAATGCATTGAAGAGCATTCACAATAACTGGACTCTGAAAACAAGAGGAAAAATAAGTAGAACAAAATCGTTCTGAACGTCTTGGGGTCGTTCTTGTTAACAAAGACTTACCGATGGATCTACTTTGCTCTCCAATAATGATATAACGACATAAGCCGTTAATGTGACGGCAGTTGATACACCTCCCTAAAAACAGACAATACTGAGCAGCTGTTGTTACACTATTGGAATTTATAARATWACTGTTATGAATGTCGCGTTCTGATTGGTTTGGGGCGCGTGCTTTATGAGAATACATTGCACGCGCGCACTTTCCGTTRCGTCATTCCTATCTATTATGGTAATTTGTATTTYATAAAAGAAATAAAAAACTTGCTTGCTGTGCTGTGTGCCGTTATAAAGCACTTGGGGATTGGCAGAACACTCGAGAAGTGTCCARAAGCACTCCACTACGCGTCATGCTTCTCCTGACACTTCTCTCGCGTTCGGTCAACCCCYGCGTGCTTTATGACAGCACACAGCACGCGCGCGCGTTTTCTATTTCTTCATTAATCATTAATCTACACTAATGCGTATTAAGCCGTTTCAAAACGCTTGCATTAAAAAACGCTGTCCTGAGCGCAGACATTAATTAGCGAAAACGTAAGGTTTTGAAAACGTTGACGTCATTAACACWGGCAAGTTTATTTTTCGCATTCGCAGATGATGATATCGTATCATTGGCRATCGTACCTGCGKTTTTGATCGTTTTAGTGCTAGAGTGGTAGGGAAGCTTTCAATGCGTTTTCGGTGCATGAGACGAAGACAGGGCATTTCGTAAACGCATTATAGTGCGGGCTTGGCCTAGGCTGATTGCTTTCGAGGGTGACCGTATGGGAGAGTTTACACTGTACATCTTTATGTCCTCTGTGTTTATTCCTAATTAGTTTTACCTTTAGAGCCTTGTTGAATAATCTTCCTTGTTCTCTGAAGCAACCATTGTCCAGTTGTTTGGATTCGATCCACTTCGTTGTTGACTTAATTTCTTCTTCGTCAACAAAGATAAACTGACGTGCTTGAGAAAATGACCGCAGTACGAACGCAGTCAGCCTGGAAAAAAATAAATCATAGATGTAACTATTGCTGTTTAGTAAACCCATCCGGCCACAGGCGAACGAACTAGCTTGTTATGTTACGCACCATAAACTTCCCTCGTCATCCCTGTCACCAAAAGCACTGTACGAGCCATCCTTACGTTTGTAAGTTAGTTCTCGCTGATATCCTATACCATAAGAAAAGGAAATAACATATGCACTCATATTAGTAGCMGTTCAGTCTATGTCTTTATTTGCTTTTATAAAGAATGCGTTATTTTACTGAGTGTTATTTATCCATTTATTCATTCATGTATCTGTCTGTTTGTTTGTTTGTGTTTTATTTCTTCAGATGTATCTGACCTGTCCTTAGGAAGCCAACAGCCTTATCTTGTAAGTCTCCAGCAAGTTGCCTAGTACTGTTTAGATATTGCATGATAAAGATGTTGGGAGCAAACTTGACCATATTTTGTTCACCACAGCCGGTTGGTAGCCGGAGTAATCCTTCAAGCCCCGTTAAACTAGGCCCCATCAAGTCACCTGGAAAACATATAAGTAAAATATATGAAACATTGAAGGCAAGGCAAGGCAAGGCAAGGCAAGGCAAGGCAAGGCAAGGCAAGGCAAGGCAAGGNGGCAAGGCAAGGCAAGGCAAGGCAAGGCAAGGCAAGGCAAGGCAAGGCAAGGCAAGGCAAGGCAAGGCAAGGCAAGGCAAGGCAAGGCCAATAAACTTTAAATAAACTAACCAATAGTCGAAATAGTTGCATGGACAGAGCCAGTAACAATATCTTTTGGAAGATTCACTTCTATCTTATCACTGACTACTGCGGAATCTGCGGGCGAAAGCAATAGAATAACAAATTAGTCAATATGTGAAAATCTGATTTCAAATTCACTATTTATCGCTACTTTGTTAAAAACGCTCAAATTGCGCTTAAACGAAGCTAATAACAGGACACATGTGAAACATAGACGAAAAAAGATTCCCGTATTTCCCAGTTGTCACAACTTCGCAGTAGATGGCGGAGGCTGTTGTGGTCTCCATGTCATTTTTTCACTTTTTTTATTCTTTTCTTTTCGTTTGCGCTTACATTCCTACTGATCTATTTTATTTGTAAGAAGGTGAAGTTAAATCCAATCAAATCAAAATAAAGACTATATAAATTCACTTTAATATTAATCAGTAAAAAAGACAAAGATTGGGTTTCCTGAGGTTTGAGCTGTCTTGATGTTGTTATATATTCATTTATTTATTTGTTTAGCATATTTATTTAATATCTTTTAACATGTGTGTTCTTTGACGTTCATTCTACCATGGAACTACAATATTTCTAACCTTTAGGACAAACAAAACTGCTGTACGTGTATTCCTGTCTCACGCCTTCTGGCTGCAATACAATCACAAATACCACGAGTTATATATAGTCTTCAGATGCGTATCTATTAGCCATTCCGAAGTTAAGGAAAAAAATGTCTTTGGTTGGCATTGGGGTTAATTGTGGGAATGATTTAGGGAAGGAAATAGACGCCATCTTGGAAATACGTCCCCTAAAATGTCCCARAATGCACTGCAATGCCAACTCGACACAGTTTTCCCCTAAACTTTGGAATAGTTAAAAGGTATCGGATTCTTTCACGTCATTTAGGGAAGCGGTCATTTATTTTTATTTTCTTGTCGATTAACTTAAGCATATTTTTGTTCCAATTCTTGCAAGTTGTTTTCGCTAGTTAGGGATTTATACCTAACGAAAACAACTTACTGTGATTACAAAATCTTTTGAAGTCTCGGCTAAAACAATTTCAGAAAGATGTTCCAATTCTATATATCTCTGCAACCGGCACGAATCGACAAACAAGCGTGCGCATGCGCGAGTTATATTCACCTGTAGCATCAGACATAAATTGTGACCAATGAGCGCGCCGGATTTATTATAGTCACTTGTGTGAACAAATACTAAAGACGATGATTATTGTTATCATAATATAATAGACGGTCAGTCGCCGGTCAGGATCACAGGCCAAATTAGTTTCAGCATAGTCATTTCTCATTTCTGGCTAAAAGTTGGGCTCAGGTCAAACGTCGAACTTCACAAGTTGTCCATTGTTTTAATTAGGTTCGACTCATGTGAAGTTCGACGTTTGACCTGGGTCTAACTCATATCAAAAAGAGACAAAAACCTGACCGGACAAGTCCCAGTTCTGGCCGGAAATTGTCCGATGATAGGCCGTTACTTTTAGTCCTGCTAGACTCGTTTATTCAGGGTTAGTCTCATTTCAGTGTCCAAATATTCACAAATACCAATGGCAAAGTAAAGAATGCAAAACTTCAACACTACGACACTTTGAAATACACGGACATTGACTAGAATGCATGAATATTCAAAGTAATTCTATACGCAATCGAGGCTAATCCTGTAGAACAGAGAATTTGAAACTGGAGTATTACGCTCCGTGATTAGAAATGAGAATTTTATTCAACAAGAAGCGTTTACCTCCACTAAGAGCTTGCGCACAACAGCATCGGATATTCCTAACGGGGCCTCGTTGGATGGGTCTTGGCACAGACTTGGTAAGACATTCCTGATTGTAACCTTCAAGGGAATATGTCCAAGTTGGAGGGGCGTAAGGACGTACTTGACAGACTTTGCCTCGTTGCCACATATGCATATTCTTTGGTCGACATTGGAAGATAACTCGAAATGTTCTGTCCTTGTCAAGCTTACAAGAATCTAAGTACACAAAACATTCTTATTATACATATATCAAAAAAGGTTTTCGTATCCAAAGCAGATAAGAGATACGTCACTGATTAAAAGGTGCATGATAGCTGGAATCGTTACTTTTAAATAAAACGTTTTAAATAAAGCGTTTTTTTTTTAAATATTCTCTTTCTCTTTCTCTTTCTCTTTCTCTTTCTCTTTCTCTTTCTCTTTCTCTTTCTTATATATATACACAATTATATAAACATATATATACATATAATTAAGGATCAGCGTCCCAATTCCTAAGCCCTCTTAATAAATAAAAGCACGAAAGCTAAAAATAAAATAAAAGCATCTTACCGTCGAGCATTGACTCATGTAGTTAAAAACCGTAGTGATGATACTGACTTGTTCTCCACGTATAACAGAATAAGGCAAGGTAAATGACACGAAGAAAGGCTGGAAGACAGTTAGAATGGACGGATCTGTCACACCGATTCCATGACTTGTAGACATAGCAAAGGCACTGGCATACCAGCTGGTGATCGTGTCTGGAACTTTGGCCGTTATTACAGTTTGTCCAGTCGAGTTGCTGTGAAAAGGTACTGTTTCAGATGAGCATTGAAAAGTAATAATGCATGCATGTTCTCAAAACTAGATAAACCGACCGTTCTCACCTGACAACCTCATCCGTCCAGAGCCAAGTTTCTGGGAAGTTTTTCCTTACAGTCGGAGGAGCTACAACTGCTTTCTTTTGAGTTTTTCGTACCAAATTAGGACCAGGACGACCACCAAATCCCCCAGCTCCTCCTCTTTGACCAATAATTCTGCTGAATAGAGGTACAGGCCTTGGACCACCATTTATGGGACCTTTTGAAGTCATGGTAAGAAGAGTAGAAACAGGCAATATTAGGCGAATAGTTTCAACTCAAAAGCAAGTTATCGTAAAAGAGAATTACCATTTTCTCTTGACCTCCACAGGTAGTTAAATTCGGGACATGGACGCGATTCTATCGTCAGGTTAGAAAAATAAACAAGACCAGTATCCTAAAATAAAGAAAAATAAAACATGTATCCTGATTTATAAAATAACTGTTACGAATGTCGTGTTCTGATTGGTTTGGAGCGCGTGCTTTATGAGAGCACATTGCACGCGCGCGCACTTTCCGTTGCGTCATTCCTATCTATTATTGTAATTTGTATTTTATAAAAGAAATGAAAAAACTTGTTGCTGTGCTGTGTGCAGTCATAAAGCACTTGGGGGTTGGCAGAACACTCAAGAAGTGTCGAGAAACACTTCTCTCGTGTTCTGCCAACCCCCGCGTGCATTATGACTGCACACAGCACGCGCGCGCGTTTTCTATTTCTTCATCATATTACATCTTCAGTATTACCTCTAAGTATTCTAGAGCATTGAAGGCTTAGAGAGAATTTAGAATAAGTGAGCGAGCACTGGCCAACTTAGCCGGCGCACAGTGCATTCTGATAGTTACAGGTCATTCGAGGTACCGTTCAGAGTCTCAGTACTGAAAAGGCAATGAATACATACACTTTGTATTTACTCACGTAAAATGCTTTGGACGCATCCACATACACATCTATTGAGCGTGGCATGATACTTCGCGTTCGCCTTATAGGCGGTCTCCAAAATGGATAACGTGGCTTGCAATGTCTTTGCTGTTTATACTGCCTTGATGGACCAACATCTTGTGCAGACAAAATATCAAATATCTTTTGAAGAAACATTTAAAGAAACCATATTAGATTTTATTCATCTTCTCCCCCCTCCACCTCCCCCCTTTCCCCGCCTCTCTCTGAATGGATGCTGGATACAAAAGTAGATACAGTCAATTCAAAAAATGTTGTCGTCGACCAACTCAAGCCTACGCGACTGGACCGAAAGGAATTCTAGGTAGCAATCATTGAAGCCGAGGTGACTCCATTATTTTATCTGACTAATTATGCCTGGTTTACAGCACGAACCTTCGTAGGCGAGCGGGAAGTGTTGAAGGAGACGTTTTTTTAATGCCCTCATATTTTCGGAATTTTGAACTGAATCATAACTACTTTTTTTCTTTTCCCAAACCCGAAGACATGCATTCGATGGATTGTTTCTAGCCATTATTATCTTATTACTAGCGGGAACAATTAATTCAGAACGAATATTTAATCGCTTCAGTGATTTTTACCCATATTCCTTTCGGTCCAGTCGCGTAGGCTTGAGCCGGTCGACGACAACATTTTTTGAATTGACTGTAAAAAGAAAAGAAACGGTTATGCTTGCTTACATCGTCAGAGTCGAGATCGTCAGCTTCTCGTAAAATACGAACACTCTTGTCTACCGCTGCCAGAGCAACTGTTGACCCAGGTGCAGCTGATAGAGTGATTTGAACCTGCTCGCCAGGTCTTCGAACGCTTTCACTGAGTCGCACTTGTACCTTATAATACAAATTTAATAAAGCCATGATTTTAGTTGCAAAGAACAAGTAACCGTTGATGAATCAGTAAGGGTTTGTAGTCAGGGTAGTTAGTTAAAGAGTAACCTGATTTTGAAGCTTGTCCTCTATGTCTACCACCATGCTGTCAGCTACTGTCTCACCATCCTTCCTCACATAATATATTAGCATTCGACATGATGGCACCATGCTCTGGGTCACTTGAAACTCAATCATTCCATTGGCTGCTTTCAGGTCTGAAGCACTGCTGCGAGTGATTGGTTCTGTTGTAGGTGTGGTAGTAGGTGTGGTAGTAGTTGAGGTAGTAGTTGAGGTAGTAGTTGTGGAGGTTGTGACGTTCGTATTGTTTGTTACTGGCCCGGTGGTCGGTCCGGTGGTCGGTCCAGTGGTCGTTCCGGTGGTCGTTCCGGTGGTCGGTTCGGTGGTTGGTTGTGTAACTCTAGTTTTAGTCTGGAATGAAATAGTTTTCCTGCCACTTGCTGCCGATTTTCCACGGCACATCAACTGAAAATATGAAAAGAAGCTAATAAGGTAGGCGAAATGTCTTGACAATTCATCTGCTGGGCAAACTGCTGGAAATAAACTGCATTCAGTACGCGCGTTTTTCATTCATGAAATAAAACTCCTGCGAATGTCTCTGTACTGTGATTTTTAAAAACAAGCTGTGAGCTGTAGAGCACGAGAGAAGTAAGCTCTCGCAGTGTTTATATATCTGAGTACAGAGAGTCTCTGTCATCTGATATAGACACGGTAGACAGCCAACCAGCGCGAGCGTTATATTTTATATTTCAAGTATTCTATAAACCAGCTCAAAACGCACTCGCTTATAGTGTAAAAAGTCTACTGTTCGTAAAATCTAATATATCTTTGTATGATCAATACTTACATGATAAACAAATTCACTTTTAAATTCATCTCCCTTAAATGTGTACTGGAAATTGATTTTCGCCTTTTGTCCAACCTATGAACCAAAAACATAATATTGTGACAATATACATGGAAAACGAATAACCCGGCCATAGGATGAATATACAATTCATCATAATATCTAACATCTAGATACCTTTAATGGAGTATGCAGTTTACCAAGGGCCAAGAAGCTCCAGCTTTTCGAATACCAAGGCCTGCAGTGGATTCCTGCTGTTGAGTACCAGTTGGATACTCCATAGTCTGAACCAAATATTTGCCCGGAACCATGTCGAGCCTTTACAAAATATAATATGCAAAAAGAATAAGTCCGACATGTATATTGACGCGCGGGTTCATAATGTTTTTCAGCTAGCGAGCCAGCTTGTCAAGTCTAGGAATTTTAAAGAGCTAACTAGCAAATTACTGCAAATCACTGGTTTAGATCCAGTATGTTGAAACTGATAATAAAGAAACCAAAAACAAACAAAGAAAACATTCAGAGCATCTTAAATCAATTATATAGTGTTCAATGGCGGAAATTGGTCGAGTGACCGTGTACGACCGACTATTTTGGCAAACAAAAGGGGTAACACTCACATTTATCGAAAGGTACTTTGCCTTTATTGGTATTTCAGGTAAGACAAAGTTAACGATTCCGTTGTTGACCAAGAATTTTCTTTTGAATATGAAACCTCTTTTGTCATCCTCAGCTGTAATGGTGACGGTCTCGTTTCTGATTGGCTTTTTGTCAGGAGAAGTGACATGAAGCTAAAAAAGACAATGGTAGGACAGAATATCATTTGGCTTTATTCTCAATCGCGTGCTATATAAGAATGCTAAGCTTGTAGAGCAGTTTTCGTATGAATGTGAAAAGCTCAGTCGTATGCGTGCATTCCATTGCCGCGATCGTGATGTTTTCTAGAATATTAATTGGTGCTATGTGATTGGTCTGGCAGTGCCGTGACCATGTCCGCGTCGTGTTCGTGCTTTGTTACGGATATTTGATTGGATGGAGATAAATTCTCGAGCAATGTTATTGGTCTGGCGTATGCCTTGCCGTGTCACGGCCGTGTTCGTGCCGTGAGCTTTTCACAGTCATACGAAACTGGTCTATGCTAGACAGGGATCAAGGTTATTGTTACCGAAACACGGTGAAGTGATAATAAAAATGAAGAATAAGACATACAATGAATTTTTTTATTTTCCTTTGCCTGCGCAGGATCAGTCAGTGAATGTTGCATAAGAGCATAAGAGCATAAGAGCATAAGAGCATAAGAGCATAAGAGCATAAGAGCATGGTTACTCTATCTAATACTTACCTGACCATAGAATGGAAGTCCAGGTTTGAAATGATTGGGTGTACCGACACGGAAATCCAATTTTACACGATAAGGAACGATATTTGTCTTGGTGCTGGTCGCAGTTAGCGAGATGCCAGTAGCTTCTTCCGTCATAACGGCAGTAATATTCAGAAGAGCGCCATAATAGGAATACTTCATCCCAGCAAGACCAAGATCTTTATTGGTCAGCGTGAAATCGTAGCATCCTGTAATCTGTTCAAGATTCAAAAGCAAATTGCTGCTATAGAACATTAAAACAAATTTCTGTCATGCAGGGATAGTTATATATGACAGCAAATTTTTAAAACGTTGTTGGGTTGAAAAGGTTGAATCATCATAGCTAGCTAAGACGGTGGGGTATTCTGGGTAGTTAATATCCTGGGCATTTGGAAAGTTTTTGCATACAGACACACAAATAAAGAGTCACCAAATGTTGTTTATTGACTTGAATTGATGTTTAAAAGCTGCATAATTTCAATGCATTATATGAGCCTCTTTACTGTTTACCCAGAATACCCTTCGGACTTAGCTTCTATGCGCTGCTAATGCGCCGCCTCTCACCAGTGAGACCAGAGTTCGAGTCCCGCCGGTCTCGGTGTATATAGTATGCGAGTACAGTTGCTTGTTGGCTCTTTCCTGTGATTCGAGGGTTTCTTTTAAGGTTCACCGGTTTTAGTCGCTCATCRAAAATCAACTTCAAATTCTAATTTAATCTTCGCGCGCTTTCCGTTTGTTGTTTTGATCACAAAAACGAGATCAAAATAACAAACGGAAAGAGCGCACGCACGCGCAGTTGACGCACGGGGGAAGGGTTGCGCGACATTTAAACTGCACTCGATTTCTAAAAATAACGATATAAAGTTTTCCTCTCTTATTTATGCTCTCTTGGTTTTACCTAGCTGGAGCCTGTTTCTGTTGTGACTGTACCACGCTGTTATACAACAGCCAAAGCTTAATAGATTCAATAGATAGATTGATCAAATCGTTTCAACCCGACAAGGTTTTTTCAATTCGGTGAAAATAAAAGGCAACATGCACTTACATTTTTCTCGACATCAATTTTCCTTTCATTTCTTCTTGATGACCACCACCAACTTTGCTTCAACCTGAAAGTCACTTTTAACTTGCCCTTGACCAGTTGACCATACGTATATCTACAACAAAGTAACCATCACGCTTGAATACAGTTTGAGATACAGTCTCAACCGAGTAAACAACGTTGAAATCGAATCGACAGAACTATATTTATTCATTTTCTAGAACTTATTCATACAATGCAATATGTTTATTTAGTGCCGTAATATATATAAATAAAAGTACAATGTACATTTTGAATGATTCTTGTGATAAATACATATACACCTACTTGCAAGAACGTTGTCATACGATATTAGAACATTAGTAATTTGTGAGAAAGGAATACATTAAAAGTTCAGCTTCAGTGATCTTCTTTTGTTTTTTAATATAATTCCTATCCCACTAAATCACTAATGTTCTATTTCGTATGACAAGCACGTAGTTTTGTATATAATCAGTATTACATTGTACATTTAGTTTGTTCCTTATTTTAAAGCACAGGCTAATTGTAACAACCAGTACGGCTGAACTACACAATTAGCAATTAGCTTTGTTAATTTGCTTATTTACACGAGTTTCAAAAGTTGAATACGTAAAAGCTTATTTTAGTCACAGGTACAGACCAGGATAACGACAGATATTGATATTGATGTTATGTCCTGTTTACAATAGGTTTTAACTTGCCTAAAGCAGACAATTCAATAATGGTGTGCTTCATACTAACCTTGCACATATGGTACCACTAACGTCTTTACTATCAATTGCAATAAATGGAGGAGGTCGAATAATCACTTCAAACTTCGGAAGAACTACAAAAATGATATAGTATAGTAGCAATAAATTATGCGTTCGGTGTGTGTAATGAAATAGAGAGAATAAGAGAAAAATATCAAATGCCCTTGGCGGGAATCGAACCCACGTCTTCGGCATTCCACACATCGGACTGGAATACCGAAGACGTGGGTTCAATCCCCGCCAAGGGCATTTGATATTTTTCTCTTATTCTCTCTGCAAAAATGATATATTTATTATTGTATAATTGTAATCAGTGCTTATTACTCAAATATTTGTAAGACATTGGATGGATGGTTTAACATGAGAAGTCAGTTTAAACCAAGTCATACGTGATGAGCTCTTACCATACTTGGAGACTTCGATAACCTTGATAATTTTCTTATCCTACAAAATGGAAGGCAGACAAGTTAAGATAACTTACCTGAATGCTGCAGGTATTTTGAAATTAATAATGAACCAAAAAAAGGAATGAATAATGAAAGGAAAAATGAGAATGGAAATAAATGCAAGGGTAAGAATCTGGAAAGGAATGCAAAATACTACGCAACAATTGGGCTGCTCCCCCTCCTCCTTCCACTATTCCTTTCAACAAGACATTGTCACAGTGCTTTAGTCCCTACTCCCTACTTTTCTCACCAGCCCTCTCCTCCCCCAATCAAAACTTTGCTTCACAGCGGCCATGAAACACGTGATTCATTTCATAAATAACTTTACAATTGAGGTCAATTCTACTAAAGAAAGCGGCCGTATTTTTTCGAGCCCCGCAACCGTGAAATTTAGTGTGTGGTATGCTAATATATGATTCACCTTATGCTTTGCCTCGATCTTCCATTCTCCTAGTACAGGGTATTTTGACAGTGACATTTCCAAACTGGCAATTCCTTAAAAAAAAAAAAAGGTATAACTTTAGTTTTACGTTTGTCTACAAAAATTCATATGTTATACAGAAATCTCGAATGGATTTCTTATTGCTATACATGGAAATGGTGTCCCCCGCATCCTACTTGCACCTAGTTGATCTTACCGTTATGCAAATCCAGTTTGTCCCATTGCATCATGCGAACTCCCGAAGGATTCTACAAACAAATAGTAGAAAGGTAATTGAGCATGATTCACAAGAGAGTGAAGGGGTGGAATATGGAGTGTGTGAAACTTTCATATGTTTCTTGAGCTGCGAGGTGAGTTAGTTGACGCATACAGGACTGCACATATATAGGAGATATATTTTCTAGACAACATGCATTGAAGCCACTGAAGTGTTCGACCTCATACCCTAAGCAGAAACGAGTAGGGGATTGGACAATTGCTGGGCAACACAGCAACTGATTCCTGTCTACCCACTTGTCTACCCACTGGTCTACCCTACGGTCTACCCACCGGTCTACCCACCGGTCTACCCACTTGTCTACCCACTGGTCTACCCACT